>SJYC01122805.1:0-19243 GCA_006408675.1 Madoqua kirkii
TGTTTCTTTCCTGATTTATTCAATAAATCTTTCCCTTTCTCAAAAGCATAAAAAGAATATTCTATATTGTTTCAAAAATTTAAGTTTTGCCTTCATATGTAAGTCTTTAATCCATTATATGCATTCCCTGTCCATCACCAACTCCCAGAGTTTACTCAGACTTGCAGTCTGTTTAGTAAAATCATATTTTCTATCCCTTTTCTGGCAGCTAGAAATGCAAATGGCTTTTTTGGACTTATTGGTCTTTCATGTAATAAAATAGTCTCTTATTAATTCAGACAATTTATAGAAAATTTGGGGTTTTGAATGTAGGAGAAATCTTTGAAAAATAGTTTTATTTCACTCTAATCCTTATAATTTTGCTCCTTTTTCTTGTCTTATTATGCTATTCAGGAGTTCCAGTATTTTGAGTCAGATGAGAGAGTCATAGACATGCTCATCTTGTTCCTAAAATGAACTTTAGAATGCTTCTAACTTGTCCTATATGCAGGTCAAGAAGCAACAGTTAGAACTGGATATGGAACAACCGACTGGTTCCAAATAGGAAAAGGAGTACATCAAGGCTATATATCGTCACTCTGCTTATTTAACTTATATGCAGAGTACATCATGAGAAATGCTGGGCTGGAAGAAACACAAGCTGGAATCCAGATTGCTGGGAGAAATATCAATAACCTCAGATATGCAGATGACACCACCCTTATGGCAGAAAGTGAAGAGGAACTAAAGAGCCTCTTGATGCAAGTGAAAGAGGAGAGTGAAAAAGTTGGCTTAAAGCTTAACATTTAGAAAACGAAGATCATGGCATCTGGTCCCATCACTTCATGGGAAATAGATGGGGAAACAGTGGAAACAGTGTAAGACTTTATTTTTGGGGGCTCCAAAATCACTGCAGATAGTGACGGCAGCCATGATATTAAAAGATGATTACTCCTTGGAACGAAAGTTATGACCAACCTAGCATATTAAAAAGCAGAGACATTACTTTGCCAACGAAGGTCTGTCTAGTCAAGGCTATGGTTTTTCCAGTGGTCATGTATGGATGTGAGAGTTGGACTGTGAAGAAAGCTGAGCACTGAAGAATTGATGCTTTTGAACTGTGGTGTTGGAGAAGACTCTTGAGAGTCCCTTGGACTGCAAGGAGATCCAACTAGTCCATTCTAAAGGAGATCAGTACTGGTATTTCTTTGGAGGGAATGATGTTGAAGCTGAAACTCCAGTATGTTGGCCACCTCATGAGAAGAGTTGACTCATTGGAAAAGACTCTGATGCTAGGAGGGATTGGGGGCAGGAGGAAAAGGGGACTACCGAGGATGAGATGGCTGAATGGCATCACAGACTTGATAGACGTGAGTCTGAGTGAACTCTGGGAGTTGGTGATGGACAAGGAGGTCTGGTGTGCTGCGATTCATGGGGTCACAAAGAGTTGGACACAATGAGCAACTGAACTGAGATGAACTTTTTCCCATAGGATAGAATTTTTACCGTAAAAAAGCCTAATATTTTGAGACTGGGATTTTTAAATTAATCTACATCACTTATATGTCAATTCAGGAATTACTTTTGTTGAGAAATATTGACAGTTAATATTGCAGACTTGTAGCTCAGTCAGTAAAGAATCTGCCTGCAGTGAAGAAGACCCAGATTTGATCCCTGGGTCAGGAAGATCTACTAAAGAAGGAAATGGCAAGCTACTCCAATATTCTTGCCTGGAGAATCTCATCGACAGAGGAGCCTGGCAGGCTACAGTTCAAGGGATCATAAGAGTTGGACATGACTTAGGGACTAAAAAGAGAGAGAGGGAAATTGCAGAAGTTGGTGCTACTGAAGCCTAAACTTAACCTTATGAATCAGTTCAGCTGTTCAGTCGTGTCTGACTCTGCAATCCCATGAACCCCAGCACTCCAGGCCTCCCTGTCCATCACCAACTCCCAGAGTTTACCCAAACTCATGTTCATTGTGGAGAAGGTAATGGCAACCCACTCCAGTACTCTTGCCTGGAAAATCTCATGGATGGAGAAGCCTGGTGGGCTGCCATCTGTGGGGTCACACAGAGTCAGACACTACTGATGCGACTTAGCAGCAGCAGCAGCATGTCCATTGAGTCGGTGATGCCATCTAACTATCTCATCTTCTGTTGTCCCCTTCTTCTCCTGCCTTCAATCTTTCCCAACATCAGGGCCTTTTCAAATGTGTCAGCTGTTTGCATTAGGTGGGCAAAATACTGGAATTTCAGCTTCATCAGGAGTCCTTATAATCAACATCCAGGACTGACCTCCTTTAGAATGGACAGGTTGGATCTCCTTGCAGTTCAAAGGACTCTCAAGAGTCTTTTCCAACACCACAGTTCAAAATCATCAATTCTTCAGCACTCAGCTTTCTTCACAGTCCAACTCTCACATCCATACACGACTACTGGAAAATCCATAGACTTGACTAGATGGACCTTTGTTGACAAAGTAATGTCTCTGCTTTTTAATATGCTGTCTAGGTTGGCATAACTTTCCTTCCAAGGAATAAGTGTCTTTTAATTTCATGGCTGAAATCACCATCTGCAGTGATTTTGGAGCCCAGAAAAGTCACTGGGAAAAGTAGAAAAAAGTCAGTGAAAAGAGTCAGCCATTGTTTGCCCATCTATTTGCCACGAAGTGATGGGACTGGATGCCATGATCTTCGTTTTCTGAATGCTGACCTTTAAGCCAACTTTTTCACTCTCCTCTTTCAGTTTCATCAAGAGGTTTTTAGTTCCTCTTCACTTTCTGCCAAAGGGTGGTATCATCTGCATATCTGAGGTTATTGATATTTCTCCCAGCAATCTTGATTCCAGCTTGTGCTTCTTCCAGCCTGGCATTTCTCATGATGTACTCTGCATATAAGTTAAATAAGCCTTGACATATTCCTTTTCCTATTTGGAACCAGTCTGTTGTTTCATGTCCAGTTCTAACTGTTGCTTCCTGACCTGCATACAGGTTTCTCAAGAGGCAGGTCAGGTGGTCTGGTATTCCCGTCTCTTTCAGAATTTTCCACAGTTTCTTGTGATCTATCTAGTCAAAGGCTTTGGCATAGTAAATAAAGCAGGAATCGATGTTTTTCTGGAACTCTCTTGCTTTTTCGATGATCCAACCGAGGTTGGCCTATTCAAACAGATTTAGAAGAAAACTGGGAGAACTAAATATGTAAATCTTTTCTCTTCAACCCTCTCTTTCCCATCCCTGAGGGCCTTAATCCACTTCACTCCGTTATTATCACCACTTTATTTGAAGAATAGAGTTGCCATTGTTTGATAAGGTAAAGATTGTGGGAGCAATAGGTTTGAGGATAAAACATCAGGAGTTCATTTTTTAAATTTAATCAAAACTGCTTTTTAAATATTTAACTGGTAACATCAGATAGACAGTCAAGTGCCGAGTCTGGAGTTCAGACTAGAGGTCCAGGCTAGCATTGAAATTTGGCTAACATCAGCTTTTACAGATGGAGTTTAAAGCCGTAAGACTGAATGGAATCACCTAGGGGCAAGTAAAGATGAAGTAGAAAGAATCAAAGACTGAGGACTGGGAACTCATATTTTAAGATATGACATACAAAATGAACAATGGAGGCTGATGAAGAGACGTCTTTGAAGAAACAGAATGAAGAACACACAGTTCTCCTTAAGTCAAGCTCTGAGTCCATTCTGCGGAGGAGGGTGCAGTCATCTAGGTCAAATGATGCCAACAGGTCAAGTAAGAAGAGGATTGAGAACTGAGCACTGGACAGTTCACAACACAGAGGTGATTAGTAACCTTCCTATCATCTGGTAAAATCACTGATGACACATTCAAGACAAAACAGGGAGACAGGATATTATTCTGTGTATAGCTGTGTGACCTGACCTGATGTTTTCACTTATTAAAAATAGTTTCTGTGTGCTTAAACATTCTTTTATAATACCAGTTTCAATGGCTGGATAGTACTCAAGTGTAGATGTTCTGCGTATATTTAATTAATTCCATATGTTTGAATATATGAATTTTTCCTCTTCTCCCCTCTTTGCTTGTTAATACACACTAGAATATTTAATTCATTTTCTATTTCTGGAATTCTATATTTATTTTCTTAGGTTAAATTACAAGCAGACTTGCTGGCTTACAGGATACATGTAACATATGTCACAACATATTAAAGCATATTATGTTATGATATTCACAAAAGAATGAAAGTGAAAGAGAAGTTGCTCAGTCATGTATAACTCTTTGCTACCCCCATGGATTATACAGCCCATGGAATTCTCCAGGCTAGAATACTTTAATGGGTAGCCTTTCCCTTCTCCAGGGGATCTTCCCAACCCAGGGATCAAATTCAGGTCTCCCACATTGCAGGCAGATTGTTTAGCAGCTGAGCTGCAAAGGAAGCCCGAGAATATTGGAGTGGAGAATATGTGAAGGCTAATAATGAAATCAGAAACTTTGTTTATCTATTATCAATTCAATACATGCAAACTACATATTTTGAGAGGAAGCTTAATCAGAATTTTGAGAGCTGTTACAAGAAAGTGAAAGTAGCTGAGTGAAAAGTAAAACTAGTTGAAAGTCAAATCTGGTTTATACGCATCTTTTCTTTCATTCAACTTTTTTTTTTTTTTTGAGTGATTACAGTATGCTTGACCTTGGGGAGGGCAATGACTATAAAATATAATCCTATTGTACTATATAGCCTATATCATCTGACATTTCCTTAGCTAGTAATCAGTGTATGAAATAATATTATGTTTATCTTTTCTGCCAGTGGATAAGTAGGATTTATGTAATTTTTAGTGTTTAACTGATCCTTGATGCCAGATAAGGACCACTGATACCAGTGATTCAAACAGAACCTTGACTGAGCTCAAAATTTTGAGGTTAAGTACTCTCATCCCTTCTATTACTCCTAATAATTATCTTTCCATTTATCATGGGATAAAGATTTTTATATTTTGAGGGTGTGGTACAAGGGATGAATGTCAAGAAATCATAAAATGGCTTTTATATTTAGTTGGGGCTTTCCAGGTGGCGCTAGTGGTAAAGAACACACTTGGCAACGCAGGAGACCTTGTTTTGATCCCTGGGTCAGGAAGATCTCCTGGAGAAGGGAATGAAAACCCCCTCCAGTATTCTTGCCTGGAGAATCCCATTGACTGAGGAGCCTGGCAAACTACAGTCTATGGGGTCGCAGAGAGTCCGACATGACTCAGCAACTGAGCACGCAAAATAACACACTGGTTATTGGGGATTGGTAGGATTACCAATTGTGGATTGGTAGGCGTGACTAATTTAAGATGTGGTTAAATGAAGATAAGATAACCTTTTGGACAAAGTTTGAAATCTACAGAGTCTACTCCCATGAGGCCAAAAGACAGGTCAATAAAACCTTCCAAGATTCTTCAAGGCAAATGGGTTGGATTAAATATGGAGGAGTGTTTGGTTGTAACAAAAACAAGTGAGATATCATTATACTAGTAAACAGACTGAAGGAGGAAGAAAGAATATACTATGTATATTTGAAAGGGTACAAGTGAAAGAGCTCTCATACACTGCTAGTGGCACCATCAATTGCTACCTCTCTTGAAAGTAGTTTGACTAAGTTTCTAGAGTCTTAAAATGTACTACTTCCAGAATTTATCCTAGGAAAATATTTGGAAGTGTCCTCAAAGATTTATGTATGCTGATGTTTATTATAGTGTTATTTATAAAAGCAAAGAGTTGAAAACAATATAAATGTCTGCCGATAGGCACTTGGCATAATAAATTAAGGTATATCCATGTAATTTATTTCTATGCAGCAGTTTATAATCATATTTTCAAAGACCATTTGATAGCATGGAGAAATATTCACAATATAATGCTAAATTAAAACTGTCAGGTACAAGCAAACAGCATTAAACAGCTACCACTTACTGAACATTAATTTTGTACTAGGATATGTATTCAGGGGCTTAGAAACACCTCCCTTAATAATCTCCTAACAAATCTGTAAGATGGCTATTGCTATTCTTAATTTATATACTGTGAATCTAAGGTTAGCGAGTTAAGCTGCATTAACAAATCCAGGTTGTCCTACAAAATAGAGTAGCTTCAAGTATGTAGAGGCACTGGAGTAAAAAGGTTTTTCAGAAATCCAGACATTTTATATGCTTCCAGTTCAAGGGAGAAAGAAAGTGGCAGGTTATGAAATAAAGTTGCAGTCTGAAGAGTGTTATATCACTCATTACAGTTTAAATTAATCTGGTAGGTGACAAAAATACCATCAAAGTTTAAAGAACTGAGTGAAATGATCTTATTTTTTGTTTTAGAATGGTAAATGAAGAACTCGTACCAGGGGTGGGATTGCCATGTGGCAACTGGCAGTTGTTCAAATACCAGTCAAGAGAGGTTTTGTCTCTAAGGGGTGATAATGGAGATGGAGACCAAGAGACAGATTACAGAGACACTGTGGGTAAAGAGCTGACTAGACTCTGAGACAGAGAAGACATGAAGTTCTAAGACACAGGGAAGGGAAGAGACAATAATGGTTTTAAGCTTTCAATAGCAGTAGTTACATACACAGTAATAATTAATGAATTAGAAACCAAGGGAAAATTCAATACATGGAGCAGCTGACCCTGAATTTGATTTTGAGAAAGTTTTACGTGAGGAACCCTTTAAAGGAGGCAATCTAGAGGCAGAAGGTTGTGGATGGAGTTCAGGGGAGAAAAACAATGTTCAAGTACAGACTTGAGGGTTGTTTGCATATTAAAGTTATTTGAAGCCACAAGACTAAATGAGATTTCCAACAGAAAGAATATAGAGCAGGGCTTCTCAAATGAGTATGGATGAGTTTATCAGAATTGCCCGAAGAGATTTCCAAATTACATGTTCAGTCATTGTCCACTCGACAAATTCTATTATGTCTCCTTTTTCTGTAGGGGGTGGAGAGACTGTGATTTGAAAAAGTAAGTAGAGCTGAGCTCAAGATTTTTGTTTTTAACTGGCAGCCATATTGATAGATGTTTAATAGATACTTTATAAGAGAAGAGTTGATGGATGCAATTCTTGAAGCCATATTCCCTGCATGAAGAGCTGGGGTTAATACAACTCTGATTATGTCCCTAACCGGTGATGATATATACCAAGAGTGATAATATTTCCTTTCTAAGAACAATAGGGCCTAAAAAAAAAATCACTTAGCATGCCTGAACTTACATGTGGTTTACATTTCAACATTGAATTTGTAATTAGACATTGAATCTTTGAATTCATTTTCTCTTAGGAATAGTTTCCAGGCAAACTCATACGAGCCTGTTTCATGCCAATATATTCTAAATGGTGTTTATTTTCCAAAGAAAACTGGTACCAAATCATATTTTTGTAATTTGGTAGTTTATTAAAACAGAGGAATCACAAAACAGAACGGACTGCATATGCAAGGTGGTATCTAAGCCATGAAGATGAAGAATAAAAAAACAAAACAAGGACGAGTCATAATGAGTGAGCTATTAATTAAGAAAAAAGAGATGAGATTTCCAGCCTCACTCCCAAGTGGTTCACTAGGTAATGACTTCAGCCTACAGCACCATAGGTTTTTAGGTGCAAAGACATGTCAGCTATGAGTATGAAGGAACTGGATGTTGGCCAGTCAACCAATAATCTCTTCATACTGAACATTTGAAGACATGCTCCCTAACTCACAGAAGTTTTTAACCTAAATTTTAAAAGAAAAACTTTTATGTGGATACCTAGGGACCATAAGAGAAGGATCAGAGATGAACAGTACACAATAGAATCTCACTATCCTCAGAATCTTGCCCATTTAAGCTCTTCTTGGCTTTAATGTGACATGATATAAACAGTCATGCATTTTCTGAGCTGTATGTGTATTGGAGAGCTACAATGAATTACAAGAGCTATAATCGCCTTGCTTTATAGTTCCAGTTATTCCTCCGAGGGAAGAAAGGAATTTGGATGGTATGGTCATTCAGTAAACTTTTGTGGTATTACATTTGATTAGATTAGGCAAAAAAAAATGAGAATTTTACCATTAAATTCTAAAAATCTGTTTTAAATAAGTCAGACAAAAAAAATCAGTAAAAGTACAATTAAATATGTAGTTTGGACTTGAGTCAGACAGGACACTATGTTAGTCCCATGTAGCACACAATCAGCTCAGAAAGTTAGATTCTAGAATAGGAAACAAATTGTTAAGGGCACATTTCAAGTACCAGTGGATGGATGAGAACCTGGACTTCTATCTATCTCCATTATCACAGCAGAAGACAGACAGAGGCAGAATTAACTAGACTCACACACGCCTCCCACACAGAAGTTTAGAAAAACACACACACCCACACGTTTCTTTCATATGTCCATCAGAACCCTATATCCTTAGGTTTGCTGCATACATACATGGTCTTGTATGCCTAGACATGCGGCTGAGGTACTCAGCAGGTTCTCACAACTGGTCTTTCAAACTAAATCCTCCTATGGGGGCTCAGTTCTGAAACTGGATATGGCATACCTGGTGACCTGTTACTGAGAAGAATAGAAAGCAAATCTCCTTTGTGTTAGATGGGACAAGAAATGTAAAGCCAGGATTCAGTGGAATGAAAAAACTCATTTTGGAAAAATCTCTGGAATAGAGACTTTCGTCATTTTCCAAGGGTCCAGACAGACTGTAGACTTTTATTTTCTAATATGGGCAGGTGAACTTATGAGACTGAAGAGAATTCTCTGTGGCAGAGAGAGAGGAGGTAAGAGGGGTGGAGTGGGAGGTAGAGAAAAAGGAAATCTTCCAGGTGCTGCTTTAAGAAGGCAAGGTCCCTTTAGAGGTGCTTGTGGACTTGGCCAAAGTAAGAAAAAGCTGCTACAATACAGAGACAAGGCATATGACTTCAAGGAGAAAGCACAGTGAGAGGCTTAACCCTAGGTAACAATACCACAGTATAAGGTTAAATAATGACTAAAAGTGATTTACTATAGATTTTCTTAAATCTCTCAAATGGAGAAGAAAAAAAATTCCTAGACTATACTCAAAAGAGAAATATTTTTAGAGGTATGGAGACCATCTAGGGGACATACATAATTTAAGAAGTGTTTGTAAAGTACATATATTGTTTTTCAGGCATGGCAGTACTGGAACAGGTTTGATGAAAAAGAAAAGAGAATCAATACTTAGAAAATATCCTTGGGAATATAATTTCTAGGTGAGAATACACTTGTTGTCAATGTCATATCCACAAAAACTCAAGTTTTTAAAGTGCAGTTTGAATCTTTCTGACTTGGCCTTTTGCTCGAGTTCTGAAAGCCAGCCTCCTACCCAGATGCTCAAATCCAAATTGACCTGGTCAATTACCAATGCTTTCAGCAGTCACTGGACATAAACCAAGCTCAGAGTAGCAAAAAGTTAGACTACTTTTGCTATAAATTATCCTGATACAAAGAGAAATATTCTGCAATATCATTGTTCAGTTGCTAAGTCATGCCAGTTCTTTGTAATCCCATGAACTGCAGCACACCACACTTCCCTGTCTTTCACCATCTCTGGGAGCTTGCCCAAACTTGACTCAGAGATGCCATCCAACCATCTCATTCTCTGTTGCCCTCAATTCTGCATTCTGTAAATGTTACCAAAAAATAAACTCCAGTTCTTCTGCCTAATCATTAACATGGTCTACCTCTTATTTTTGTGAGTTTAAAAGGAAATCTGTGCTCATTAGAGAAAAGTGACTATAATAGAAACCTTAAGTGGAGGTTTATAAGGAGCAGGGCGGCATGATAAGTTTCTTTCAATAGGAAAATTTTAGGATAAAGAGTTTTTTTTTTTTTTTTGGTAGATTTGATCTTTAGAAACTCTGAAAAAGCTGTTATAGTCATCAAGATGTTGTCCCACCTGCAGGGAAATAAAAGCACTTTCCTCATCTTCCAAGACATAATATTACCACAGTTCTGAAGTATCTGAGAGTATCTTTGCACGAAGAAAAGATTGAGATTTCCCAGAGGCCTGTGCAGTGCACCTCAGTGCCCTTCCTCTAAGAATGTCAATACCCTCGGCAAACCTTAGCTGAATCATCATCATTACAGCCCAGACAATAGGCATCGAACAACTCACTGCATTTTCTTTTCTGTGTATAAAGGAGACTATAAATTGGAATGGAGTGTGTCATGGCTAGGGGTCAAAGAAGGCATTTTTGAAAAGGAACACTGAATCCAATATCTGACATAACACAGGAGTTGGAAAAGGAGTTTTCTGTTCAGCTTGTCCAAAAGTTCTTTACTGTTTGACAGAAGAAGTGAAAATTCCTATATGGCATTTTGCAAGCAAGACTCAACCCCACATAGCAGGAATTTACAGAAGAATGGATGGGAGGGTTAGGGTTTGCTGTACCATACTGCTCTCCCAAGAGATTTCATTTTCCTTATTTTGTACATTCAGAAAATTTAGTCTTAACCCCTTCAGTAACCCTGAAGTTCACTTAAGAGTCTGGCAGTCTTGCAGGATAGGATGTCTCCCCTGTCTCCACTCCAAGAGAAGTGGAGGTGCTACTGGTCAAGAACCTGCCTGTCAATGCAGGTAGATGTAGAAGACACAGGTTCAATCCCAGGGTCAGGAAGATCCCCTGGAGGAGGGCATGGCAACCCACTCCAGAATTCTTGCCTGGAGAATCCCAAGGACTGAGGACCTGGCAGGCTACAGTCCATAGTGTCACACAGACTCTGACACAGAGGCAGAGAGTCCACGCACCACGGCAAAGTATGTATTTGCCTGAATATATGATACAATTGAATTTAGCCAACCTTCCCTGCAAGAAACATAGAAATGCTCTCTCTCTTTTAAGCACTAAAGGGCACCATGTTAAACGACCCAGAGGGCAAGCTGTTTGTGTGTTATCTCAACATGTTTTGTCATCTCTGCTAACCTTGTGCATGTTTTCTGTCAATAGACTGAACATTTTAAGAGGTGAGAAGATGGTGTTTATAACTGCACTCTGAATCCAGAATGAGTTCCAATGTAGTATACGACATTGACGATCACCAACTTTAAGGACATTTGGAGTAGCTGATCTCTGGTTCATGACTAATGAGTTATCTTAGTTTTAATAATTTACTTTAAAAAGCCTTTTCCCTCTATTCTTTATCTGTGAAGTTGCAAGAGCTCTCTACCTCACCTTAGATGATTACTTAGTTATATTCCTAGAGGGCAGATATAAGTTAATGAGCAACAAGGGAGGGGACAAGGAAGCAAGAACAAAAACAGCATATTGCCTTCAAGACTATTAACGTCCCTTTGTGGAGGATGGCAACAGCTAATGTCTGGCAAGAGCAGTGGAGGAAGAAATTGCTGCAGGTTCAGGTGGGAGAGTGAGTCACCTTGAGGCTGGCACTGCTGATGAGGTTTGGAGAATAATCTTTCCATTAGGAGTGGGTCCTCCTTTGAGGATGGGGATATTATTAATGTCCAGTACTGAAATGTTTGATTTACTTCTTATGTGTTGCACAGGAACAAAGCATTAAAGTCCCACACATCACAGATCCATGGAGGGTTTCTTTTAACGCCTCTATTCTCAAAGATATTAGGTGATTTTTAGAGTTTGGAGCATTTCTTTTGGTGTGTGGGCATATTACAGAGATGCAAGCTATTTGAATGGAGAGATAAATAGGTAAACAAACAGGTAGGTGGGTCAATACATAGATGTCATCACTTAGGATTTTTAGTAGAAAAAGGTCTTGCCTGTACTGTGCCTCTCTGCAAAGTTCCTGTTTATGGGAAAACTGTCAAATTTAGATATCAAAATAGTTAAGTCACTTTTAAAGTACTTGCAACCACAGAGAGTGTCTAGCAGATTTTATTAATAATAAGTGATTTTCATAGAGCTGGATTTGGAATTGTGTGCTTGCTTTAAATGTCAAGTCATTGTAATGAGGTATTAGCTTGCTTTGGCTTAAATTTGTATATTTTATTCTTACTCACTTTTAAATACCTTTTCTTAATCCCTTATTTTTGGCTCATTTGGTATGATTATCATTCCAATTTCTTGCCTCCTGAATAATAGATTCTAAATCATTCTCATTTTGGTCTTTGATTCCTTATTAAAAATCCTGAAGCCTAATAGCTAATGATTCTATTGATGCATGGTAATGCTACATTTAATCAAGAATTTTTTCCCCCCATTATTACACCACATCTTTCTCACCCCAGCAATGATAATTTTTTTGTTTTTCCATTTCCCCTTGTTATTTAATTGAAGAAGCTGGGAACATACATTTACAGTCAGTGAGCCCCCCCAAATGACCTTATACCTAATAAGGTGTTTTCACTTCTAATCAATATGATTTTATAGTTGACACCTCTTTATTTGAGGTGGCTTTGGGCATTTCTGCATACAGCTGTTTTATAACCCTCTATTTATGTGGATTTTTACCAACTGAGCTATCAGAGAAGCCTATTTAAGTCCATAGGCATTTTATTAAAAACAAAGGAAAAAAAATGATGTGTAGGAGGTAAGTCCTCTCAGATACAGGCTTTCCAATGCTCTTAAATATCAGAATTCTGTGAGTTTACAGAACATACTTACTCCCAAATTGCTAATCATTTAAAAGATGCCAGATTTCTCAGTGTGAGATAGCTGCCTTTTGGTTTTAAATTGGTCAAATAGGTTTCAAATTGGTCTTGTTTTACTGGTTACAATAGTTGAACAATAGTTTAAAGAAAGACTTATGGTCAGCTGGCTGGTTGTAAAAGCAAAGTTTGCCATTCATTTGTGTGGAATTTGTTCCATTATCTGAAAAAAAAAAAATTCCCCCATCAGTTATGAGGAAGTCCTGAGCTATCAATGCTAATGAGGCTAAATGTATTGGTTTAACCTGGATTCCCTGGTTCTGTTCCCAGCTTCAAAATACACAAATGTGTGCTGAGGTCACCAGGAGGACCACGTCAGTGTGAAAGGGGAAGGAAAGTCTAATTGACCACTAGAGGATAAGGAAATCTATGAAGTCACATTTTCTACCTTTTGTCAAATAGGCATTATGTCATTTTATAAAGACAATTAAAGAACTGACACAGGACGATATTAAGTAGGAATAAACTATGGGAAAATCAAGAGATCATTTCCAGCTCCTAGAACTTCTTTTTGAATCTTCTTGGTACATTTGTAGAGGGACAAAGATTGAAAAGGGGCAAAATAATTAAACATCCCCTCTTAGATGTAAACTCTTAGTCAGTGTGCCTGTCTTCCAAAACTTAATAAAAACCAGTAGAAGTAAACAGGATTAGGTACACGCAAAAATGATTTTAAATTGAGTGGCTCCAAGAACAAGACTTGGATAGGCAAGGTGGTAATATCACATATCTAATGAGTATATGAAAACTGCTACAAGTGCCCAGGTGTATTTGATGTTTATACAGGGAAGAAGGACAGTGACTCAGGCCTCAAGGGAGGAATACTATGCAAGGTAGGCTATTTGATTGTATGTGTATTTGTAATAAAAATATCTATTAAAATACTCTACTCCTGGTGTTCTGACTTCAGCTACCATCAGTCAACCTACTGATTACTAAGAATCTCTTAGGAATAGGAGTGTTCTGGTTAATTTTGAAAAGATTTGATTAAAAATGAATTGAAATTCTAGCTTAAACTTCCATCTCTTAGAATACTGTTGACCTACTTCGACGACTACACATGAGGCATCTTTTCATTTGAAGAAATAACAATAAACATGGTCATGACTAATTTTCTCGTGCATTATCACCTTTCTCTGTGCCAGCCTTGTCAACACTTTGTCAAGAAGTCTGCTATCTCTGTTTGCAGAAGGTATCCAGAATCTGATTACATCTTCACCTCTCCCCTGCTAGCCAGTCTTCTTGTGTGTGGATTTCAGCTATGGTCTCCTAACAGGTCTTCTGTTTTTTAGTTATGTCACTCTCACACATAGTCTATTCTCAACAGAGCAAGAATGATGCTTTCATAACACAAGTCAGACTGTTATTTCTCTGCTCAAAATCCTGCAACATCTCCCATTTCACCAAGAGGAGGAGCGCACATTGGCCTAAAGGGCCTGGGCCACCAGCTCATCTCATCCTTTCTCTTGCTCATTCTCCAGCCACATGGCCTCCCTTTCCCTTCCGCAGGCCACACACACCCAGGCCTCCCTCAGAACCTTGTCATTTGTCCTGTCACGAGAACAGCCTTCACCCAGAAATCTGCTCTGTTTTTGCTCCAATGTTACATTCTCTTATGAGGCCTTCCATGGCCACACTCACTCAAAGTTACAATCCATTCTCCCAATTCTCTTTACTTGGCTCTATTTTTTTCTATTTGTATTTATGTAAAAAAATTTTTTTACTATGGTAAAAGTCACATATATAAAACATACTATTATAACCATATTCAACTATACAATCCAGTGGCACTTAAGTACATTTACATTGTTGTACAACTCTCACCATCATCCACTGCCCTAATTTTTCACCTTCCTCAACTGAAACTCTACCCATTAGATACTAACTCCTCATTCTGCCTCCCCCCTCACCTCCAGTCCCTGGAACCTACCTATATATATATATATTTAATTCCAGTATACTTTCTGACTATGAATTTGACTATTCTAGGTACCTTGTCTAAGTGGAATCAAACAGTATTTGTCTGCACCTAAAGTACATTGAAATGCATTTTTAAGTTTATGTTCTACAAACAGACTACCTTTTCTCCCTCTACCTATTTTATACATAGTAGTTATGTATATGTCAATTACAAACTAATTTATTCAATCTCCCATTCTCCCCTTGGTTTTCATGTTTATTCTCTTCATCTGTCTATTTCTGCTTTGCAGATAGATTCATCTGTATGCTATTTTTCTAGATTCCACATATATGTGTTAATACACATTTTTTGGACTTACTTCACTCTATGACAGCCTCTAGATCCATCAAATAGAATAAAAATTCTATTTTTAAGAATCGCTTTCTCATATACTATATAATGTTCAAAGTTATTATTTGTGCTTTTATCTAGAACACTAGAAATGTTTAAGGCAGAGACTTTATTCACACACACAGACACACACACACACACACATATATATATATATCTGACAGTGAGCTTGGCACATAGCAGGCATTTTCTAAATTGAGTGTCTAATGAATGAGCCAAGTAAAAATAGAATAATCACAAGTTGTGACAATAATTGACAAATAATGCCCATGGTTTAGGTGCTTTACATATAAATTACATAAAATTACCTTGAAAACAACCCTAAGAGATAGATGCATTATTTCCATCTTAAATATGAAGCACCTGAGACACAGAGAAGTTAAAAACATGTTACCTGCTAATATAACTTGAGTTAGGGTTGACAGGCAGGCAGTTGGGCTCCCAAGAAGGCCACACTCTTAATCGTGAAATAGTACCACTATTCAGGTGTCAAGATGCTAGCACTGTGACAAAAAGACAGATATAGCAGGAGAACTGGACCTGGTTTGGAGTCTCAGGGGAGGCCTCCCAATGAAATGGCGTTAAATCGAGAAAAGACAAGTAGCACTTCAGTTCAGTTCAGTCGTGTCCGAGTCTTTGCGATCCCATGAATCACAGCACGCCAGGCCTCCCTGTCCATCACCAACTCCAGGAGTTCACTCAGACTCACGTCCATCGAGTCAGTGATGCCATCTAGCCATCTCATCCTCTGTCGTCCCCTTCTCCTCCTGCTCCCAATCCCTTCCAGCATCAGAGTCTTTTCCAATGAGTCAACTCTTTTCCACGAGGTGGCCACAGCCCTGGAGTTTCAGCTTTAGCATCATTCCTTCCAAAGAAATCCCAGGGCTGATCTCCTTCAGAATGGACTGGTTGGATCTCCTTGCAGTCCAAGGGACTCTCAAGAGTCTTCTCCAACACCACACTTCAAAAGCATCAATTCTTTGGCGCTCAGCCTTCTTCACAGTCCAACTCTCACATCCACATGACCACAGGAAAAACCATAGCCTTGACTAGACAGACCTTAGTTGGCAAAGTAATGTCTGCTTTTGAATGTTATCTAGGTTGGTCATAACTTTTCTTCCAAGGAGTAAGCGTCTTTTAATTTCATGGCTGCAGTCACCATCTGCAGTGATTTTGGAGCCCCCCAAAATAAAGTCTGACACTGTTTCCACTGTTTCCCCATCTATTGCTGGTTGGAAAGAAGGACCAGTCTAAGTCAGCTCAGCTTTTGAGTGCTAAGAAGATGGGAACTTAGCAAGCTGAAAATGCAAATTCAGCTAATGCCACGGGATGAGAGAGTTGCTGGTCATACCTCTGCCTTTCCACACTGTGGTGGTGTCAGGAGAGATGAAATCCTCTTGCAGAAAGGTTAGTTACTGACAGTTTGGGTGGAGAATTGCTCACACTGACCATGTAACTTAATTATAGTCACTCCTCTTTGCAAGGTATAGGGCAATGCTTGGAGAAAGTAAAGATGAGGAAAATCATATCTGTTCTGTTAAGTGGACCAAGGAGGACCTGTAAATAGGGTTGATCATCATCCCTATGACAGTGGGTTTTACTAGTAGGACTGGGTAATAGGAAGAGACTAAACTGGTTCCTGGAGTTGGCTTTGACTGCTTTGTAGAAAGTCTCAGCTCCAACTATTCCAAAAATTAACAGCATGAGGCAATGGATAGACCACTCATTTATATGTTAGTGCTTCACTGCAAATGGGGGAAGTAACTGGAGCATGAATATACCAAAAGTCTCAGATGGGAATGGCATCTGGATTCCTTTTTCCCAGTTCCCACCTCAACTATGCTCTTTGTTTCCATGGAACCCTCATAAGCATTCACTTGTTCCAAGCATTGTCCTACAGGCATAAGAGGTGAATTACAAGTAGGTTTCTAGAACTGTATTATATCCCACATGCTTAAGGATCCCATCTCCATGTCACGTCACATGTCCTATGGTTTATTTAATACTAACATGGCTATGAATCATGGGTAGAAAAGTTTATGCTTTATTGGGTCTGACAGAGCAGCTGATTTCTGGGTATCCTTCTCAACAAAACTGCATTTCAAATTAAGGCACTTAAACTCATGGGTATCAGTTTTTTCAGTCAATGTCTTATGAAATTATTCATAGCAACTCCTATGTAATACTAGCTTTTAAAGATAAATTAAATCTTTAAAATAAATATTACATACAACTGGTAATATGCAGAGATTTATGCTTTACACATTGGTTTTTATTATGAAGGTGGTAAGATTAGGACTCTAAACTCATTTGCCTTCCAAGTTTTATTTCTTTTTGTCATCCTAATGAATTCATTCTAATTAATCCTCTAGAAAAACAGGTCTAGAGAATGACTTTTGAGTTATGAGTTTCCCATGCATTATGACTTTTATGTTCTAAACCCATGCCAGCTTGTCTAGGAAGCCCCCTTTCCCATTTCTGACTCTTAAAATTCTAACTCTTAAGACCCTTTCTGATCTACCCAATAGGAAATGAATGTCAGAGAGAATATAAGTATTTTCTATGCTGATTACAATACTTAAAATGCCTTCATTTTCCATTAAAGAAATATCTTATAGTCTTATTTTAATATTATTATACTATTACTTTAATACTGTGATAGGTCTAGGGATATAGTAGTAAAAAATTTTACTTAGTCTTACATTTATGAAATACAGAAATAATCATATATGTATAAGGAGAAATTGTGGTAAGAGTTGTATTGGGAAACTACAGGCTATCATGCAAAAGAATAACGTTAAAGAAAATAATACAGAGGCAAAAGTCAGAGAAGACTTCCCAAGGAAGTGACATTTCAGCTGAGACCTGATGGATGAATAAAAGTTATTCCGGTTAAGGGAAAAGGGAAGTATTTGAGACACAGGGACTTGCTAAGTTCTTAGGTGGAAAATGTCTTGGTGCATTCCAGGAACTTAAAAAAAGTCACTTGTTTCATACTGCAGTTATATATGGACCCTTCTTATCTCTCAGATGGAAGAAAACTTTATTTCTGCCCCATAAATAATGTACACACTATTTTATACATAGAAGGAACTCAAAAAGTATGTTAGAGAACTGTGGCTTCCAGAAACTGTAAGTAACTTGTTTTGAACTTACTCTCCTATGTAAATAATTATGAAAACAGGGAAAAAAATGAGAATAACTTGCAAGCATTGAAACTGAGCAGCCCTATTATCCTTGAGAGAAAGGAAAATCCATGAGGTAGGCTTATTATTCCCAAATGTCTATATGGGACAGTTTCTACTTGCAGTAATGAGCTAAGTCCAGGATAAAGCAGAAATCTCAGAGGAGGAGTTGTAGATTACATCTGAAGTGGCCACGGCAGGTGGAACTGGAGGAACGCAGGATGGAAAGTGAAGTATTCTTCTTGTATCCTGTACAGGGAGGGCACCCTGGAAGTTTGCATGAGGCTTCACTTTCTGTCCTTGGCTGAGGGCCAAGTGCTCATGAACAGGGCATTGTCTATGAGGCCTAGCAGATAGTGACTTTGAGGAGGCCAAGAGCAGAGGTGATATCGGACATTGCACAGGACTAAAAGACGTGAGAATTTGGACCAGCTAGAGTAGACAGACCTCACTGAACAATCTAGACATGCAATCAAGATTCTGGAAAAAATCATGACCCAGAGGAAAGGAAATACCCTAGATCTAAATGGGAAAAAAAGTCCAGAAATCAACGCTTCCTACAAAGCACAAAACCTAGTTTAAAGGATCAAAATAATCGATCAGTCACTTGGCAGATAAAACTTGCTGCTGCTGCTGCTAAGTCGCTTCAGTCGTGTCCAGGACTAAAATGAAGATAACGTACATGAAACTCTCTACAAAATAACATACACAATGGAAAGTTACGAGACAAAAGCAGGAAAACATTGCCGATAGTCAAGGAGAAAAACAATTTTAAAAATAGATATGAGTGATAGCAGATATAGATTTTAAAACAGCTATTATAAACACATTCAAGGATTTAAATAAAAAGGTAGACAAATCTCAAAGAAATAGAAACTAAAAAGAAATGGAAATTCTAGAGCTAAAAATAAAGTGATGTCAAATAAAAGGATTCTGGATGGTTTAAATTATCTATCTCATCTAACAAATTAGATATTAGACAATAGATTAGACACTACGTTAAGACAGGATCAATAATATTATTCAAACTGAAGAGAAAGAAAAATATTGAAAACACCAGCAAAATCTCAATTACCCATGAGATGATATTGTGCAAATATAAGTACAGAGTACCAGGAAGGAAAAATTATCAAGAATGCAT
>SJYC01122806.1:0-27717 GCA_006408675.1 Madoqua kirkii
AATAAAAATAAAATTACAGACCAATATTTCTTATGAACCTACTAATAAAAATTCTTAACCTAATATTAACAGCATGGAAGCTAACGTTATATAAAAAGAATAAAATGGAGTTTATCCCCAGATTGTAAGGTTGTGACAAGATTAAAAAGAGACAAGTCACATTAGCAGAGAATAAAAACCATAATTACCTTAATTGAAGCAAAAGAACAAGCAGATAACATTTAACACTCATTCATGACAAATTCTTAAACTAAGCATAGAAAAGCATTTTAATTATAAATGACATCTGTGAAAACCATCCTTTAACATGATAGTTGAAACTGACATATACTCCACTTTTTCCCTGCTATCAAAAACAATGTGAAGGTGTTCACTTATACCATTCTATCCAGAGCCGTACTAAATCTCCTCAGTTCAGTTGCTCAGTCATGTCTCACTCTTTGTGACCCCATGAATTGCAGCACGCCAGGCCTCCCTGTCCATCACCAAATCCCGGAGTCCACCCAAACCCATGTCCATTGATCAGTGTAATATGGCACAGAAAAATGAATGTATAAAGATTGGAAGGGAAAAAATAAATTTTTCTATGCATAGATGACATAGTTACATCATAATGTATGTACAAAATCCTATGAAACCCAGAAAGACACTATGACTAATGAGTAAGAAAGATTCTAGAATACAAGGTCAACATACAGAAATCAACTGATTTTAACACCAACAAAGAACTGGAAGATATTAAAAAGCCACACAATTTAAGAGCACCAAACAATCCCACAAAATACTTAGGAGTACATTTAATGAAAGATATATTTAAGTCTTCTATATTAAAAATTATAAATCTTTAAGAGAAAATTTAAAGACCTAATTAAAGAAGAGACATGCCATATTAATGATTTGAAAATTCAGTATTTTTAAGATTCCCATTCTTTCCAAACATAGAGATTCAAAGTAATCAAAGTAAAAGAGAATAAAGACATAGCATAGATACTGACAACCTGATTCTAAAACTTAAATAAAATCAAAAGATCTAGAAGAGATGAAGCAATCATCAAAAAAAGAGAAAGGTTTGGAGGCTTAATTAAGTAATTAACACTACTTAATTTTAAGCATTATTATTAAGTGACAATAACCAGTGCAGCATTGAAATACAAATAGATCAATGGAAGCAAATAGAACATGCAGAAATAAATACTTACATGGTCTAATGACATCACTGCAGTTTCATGGGGAAAATAAAGTCATTTCAACAGTTTGCAATGAAAGTAAGGAAAAACATGATTGCCACTTCATGTCACATACAAAAATTAAAAGCTAAAACTATAAAAGTTCTACCATACACGACAGAGTAATATGTGTTAGACAAAAAGGCTTTTTAGCCATGGAACAACAAACTCTAAATATTAAACTATAAAGATAGATTTGATTCAAATATAAAAATATCTGCTCATCAACAGATGCTCTAAAGAAAATGTTAAGACAAGACACAGGTGGGAGGAATGTAACAATACTTGTATGTGATAAAGAATTTATCTCTAGAACATACTAAAAACTCTTACAAATAATAAGCAAACAACACAAACAGGTCAAGGTCTTGAACAGGTATTTCCCAGAAGACTTAGAAATGGACTACAAGTACATGAAAATGTGCCCAATATCATTAGTTATCAATACTACAATGTGATCATAATTTACTCCTAACAAAAAGGCTAAAACTTAAAAATTAACACTAAACGTTGGCAAGGTTTTAGGGCAACTAAACTCTATGCATTGCTGATGGGAGAGAATGTAAATTACTATGCTTGAAAAAATCCAGTAGTCCTTTATGAAGTTAACTATAGGCCTACCCTATGATTCAGCATTTCATTCACTGATATAACTTTCTTGTTGGAACTATTACAAATTTAGGGGCTAAAGTCAAAACAAAGTTATTGTCTTACCGTTCTGGATTTCAGAAGTCCAAAATGGGTCTCATTGGGCTAAAATCAAGGTGATTCCAGGGCTCCATTCCTTTCTAGAGGCTCAAGGAGAAAATCCACTTCCGTGCCTTGCCTTTTCCTTCTTCTAGAGGTCGCCCGCATTTCTTGGCTTTACAGCTTCCTTCTACCTTTAAAGCCAGCAATACTCAATCCCTTCTTTCCCACACCACATCTCTCTGGCACTGACTCTCCAGCGTTTCTCTACCTTATATAAGGATGCTAGTGATAATATTGGGCACACCTGGATATCCAGCGCATGCTCCTTTGCACAACCCAATGCTCAGTCATGTCTGACTCTGCAACCCCATGGACCCACATTCCTCTATCCATGGAATTCTCCAGGCAAGAATACCGGAGGTGGGTTGCCACTTCCTCCTCCAGGGGATCTTCCTGACCCAGGAATCAAACCTAGGTCTCCTGCATCTTCTCCATTGGCAGGCAGATTCTTTACCAATGAGCCACCTGGAAAGCCCTGCTCCCTTTAGGTCAGCTAATTAGTAACATTACTTTCATCTGCTACCAGAATTTCCCTCTCCATGCAACTTATTCACTGGATCTGGGGATGTGGATACACGAGGGGCCATTACTCTGCCTACCACAAGTATTTATCTAAAACAAATGAAAATATATGCTCACAATACACGTGCACGAGACTGTTTAAAACCGCTTTATTCAGAATAGACCAAAACTAGAAACAACTCTGATGCTTATCACTGGAGGAGTGGATAAACCAATAGTAGTAAGTTATTAAAATGGAAAACTGTTAAAAAAAGGGAAGATCTGGGAGAATGGCAACGAAACATGTATACAATCATATGGGAGATTAAGCGCCAGTCTATGTTCAATACAGGATACAGTATGCTGGGGGCCAGTGTACGGGATGAACTGGGGAGATGGGCAGGGAAGGGAGGTGGGAGGGGGCTTTAGCATGGGGAGATCGTGTACACCTGTGGCTGATTCATGTCAATGTATGGGAGAACCAATATAGTACTGTAAAATAGAATAAAGCATTAAAAAAAAAAGAACATTTAATTGATGCACTAAACAATCCCTAAAAGGTTACAGTGAGCAAAAGAAGCAAGGCATAAAAGTAAACACAGTATGTTTCCACTTTTGTGACATTCGAGAACAGCAAAGCCAAACTACAGTGATAAAAATAAATATACTGGTGACTTTAGGGGCAAGATTGATGAGAAGGAGGAAGAGTGAAATTGCTGAGATAGGTGATGGAAATACTTTATATCTTGTTGCTTGATGCTGTGAAATTACACATTTAATTTTTCAAAGTATACTCTTCAAGTTCAAATTTAAAGTCAATGTAAATCTGGGGGACAAATTTAAACACGAAAACACTACCTTTCACTTTGCTGGAGATAATTCAGAGATGTTTTTTAAAGTGCAAAGCAAACAGTGAGAGTTTTACTTTTTCTTTTCCAGTTTGGATTCCTTTTATTTCTTTTTCTGCTCTGATTGCTGTGGCCAAAACTTCCACAACTATGTTGAATAGTAGTGGTGAAAGTGGGCACCCTTGCACACAATGGAGTATTACTCAGCCATTAAAAAGAATACATTTGAATCAGTTCTAATGAGGTGGATGAAACTGGAGCCGATTATACAGAGTGAAGTAAGCCAGAAAGAAAAACACCAATACAGTATACTAACAAATATATATGGAATTTAGAAAGATGGTAACGATAACCCTGTATGTGAGTCAGCAAAACAGACACAGATATATAGAACAGTCTTTTGGACTCTGTGGGAGAGGGAGAGGGTGGGATGATTTGGGAGAATGGCATTGAAACATGTATAATATCATATAAGTAATTAATCACTAGTCCAGGTTTGATGCAGGATACAGGATGCTTGGGGCTGGTGCACTGGGCAGACCCAGAGGGATGGTATGGGGAGGGAGGTGGGAGGGGGGTTCAGGATTGGGAACACATGTACACCCATGGTGGATTCATGTTGATGTATGGCAAAACAAATACAATATTGTAAAGTAAAAAAAAAAAAAAGGCAAAGCAGATTTTTTTCAGTTTTATTGAGGTGTAATTGACAAAGTTACAATATATTTAAAGTGTACATGATAATTTGACAATGCATACATTGTAAAAAGATCCCAACAATAAAATAAGGCATAAGTTTTGAAAGTTAGGGAGAAAAACTTTATGAAGTTTTCCCTCATGCCACATGGGGTTACACTTATGTATAAAATGAGGTCAGAGTTCTCAGTGTGTGCATGCGTGCTCGGTTGTGTCTGATTCTTTGTGACTCCATGGACTATAGTCCACCAGGCTCCTCTGTCCATGGAATTCTCCAGGCAAGAACACTGGAGTGGGTTGCCATTCCCTTCTCCGGCCCATGGATTGAACTCTCCTGCACTGGCAGGCAGGTTCTATACTGTCTGAGCTACCAGGGAAGCCCATATATGTGTATATATTGCATGTATATCTATATATATAATATCACCAGGGTGCTGACGCAAGAAGATGATAGAAATGATGCAGCAATGGGGTGTTCCTGGGATAACCTTCTTTAGCCAGTTTACTAGAGAGTCCATGATACTAGGGTGCTAGTTAGTCAGCACTGAAGCATCCCAAGGTAGAATCTTGGAAGAAACAGGTGGTTTGGATGAAGTGAGAAAGGTTGAAAAAATAAAGTTTGACAAGATTCAAGAGCAAGTATCATGCATCCAAGATAGTGAATCCTAACAGGTATAAAGGATTTGAAAGGTCTCAGGCATTCATCAGTAAATGGGCTGCTGATGCAAGATCAAACGTGAGCTCTATGACTGCAGAGTAGAAACACAGAGGAAGCTGCAGTATTGAATTATCAACATAAGCAAAACGAAAGTATCTAAGAAATAAGGTAGAGATCAGAAAAATGATGGTGACCCTGGCTGCCAGCAGTGTACTGACACGATGTCAATCTTGGCAAGGCAGCAAAGGGAGTGTTGGTATAGAGGGATGATTTATGTATTTGTTTAGGGCATTTGCTTCACCTCTTTACCAATCTTAGATATAAACATCCTTCAAAACTTAGCTCAAGTTACTTCTCTATGAGAAGTCTTTTACGGCTGGGACTCCGGCTAGTTTCTTAGCTTGTTCTTTTATTCAGTCACACATTTACTCTCTTAATGAGGATGTGTCATGTGGCAGATACTGATGTCCAAACTCTTCTCCTAGACTACAAGAGGCAACACCTCTGAACTTGACTTAGGTTCCTGGAGGCCTGGGCAATTATGAACAGGGGCATATGGACCTATGAATGGGCAATTACGGACCTATGAATGCAGAGCATGGGAGTAAGAAACCATCATAGAGCAAAGAGGAAACAGTACACCATCCACACAACCATGAAAGGCCAGTGGAGAAATATTTGCAGTGCAGATAAAATTCGGGTATAACATTATCATACTACTGCACAAAGTGTCAGAACAAGTGAGCAGAAGTCAAAACTAGGAGACAACCTATACATTTTCCTACAGCCTTACAAGTCTCTGTGTGTGTTAGTCACTCAGTCATGTCCCACTCTATGTGACCCCATGGGCTGCAACCCACCAGTCCGCTCTGTGCATGGTATTCTCCAGGCAAGAATATTTGAGTGGGTTGGCATTCCCTTCTTCAGGGGATCTTCCTGATCCAGGGATCGACTTGTAATCTCCTCCATTGCAGGCAGACTCTACCGTCTATAGTATTTTTTGACTTATAAATCTTTCAACACCTTTTGGTTCCTATCAGCTGCCTCTCCTTCTCCCCATTTTGATTTGAGACAATTTCTTACTCATAAATAAAATGCTATACAGTCACAGCATTAAGACAAGATCCGCAGTTCCTGCTTTCAACCAGACTGTCCCTTAAAAGCTTCCTAAATGGCTCTCATTTCTTCTCAAGGATATGAGAGCATCTCTCTCACCCTGATAATTAAAAAATAAATGAATAATTAAAAATCCAGAAAAAGTGCAAATGTACGACATTTTTTCAAATCCACTGGAGAAAGGAGGCACAGGCAATACACGGGCCACAAATCCAAGGAGACACAGGCACCTAAGGGAGCAAAGAGATGTGAATGATTCCTTACGTAGAGTAGAGGGCCAGCGTAAGAAGAGTTCAGTTGGAGTGGATCACACGGTGGTAAAGGGTGCATGTGGCTGGCAGGAGAGTGTGAAGGACACTCAGGTTTCTTTTCCATTAACCTCATCATGCTTTCACAGAATAATGAGGAAAGAACACTTAAAAAGACTTTGTTGTGGCGGTGGTGGTGACAGGGAGAACAGCAGCTTATGCAGAATCGGTATTTTAAGACTCCACCTAGGCAATTTCCCTTATCTTCCCTATAAAGAAAGCCTTAATTTGTGGCATGAAGGTCAACAAACATTTTTACCCTTAGGACATGGGTGAAAATTCACGGATTCTGGGAAAAGCAACAGGGAGACAAATATCTCTGTCATTCATGCTGCTGCTGCTGCTAAGTCGCTTCAGTCATGTCCGACTCTGTGTGATCCCATAGACGGCAGCCCACCAGGCTCCACCGTCCCTGGGATTCTCCAGGCAAGAACACTGGAGTGGGTTGCCATTTCCTTCTCCGATGCATGAAAGTGAAAAGTGAAAGGGAAGTCGCTCAGTCGCATCAGACTCTTAGTGACCCCATGGACTGCAGCCCACCAGACTCCTCTGTCCATGGTATTTTCCAGGCAAGAGTTCTGGAGTGGCGTGCCAGTGCCTTCTCTGCTATCATTCATGAGGGACAGGAATGCATGGAGGGCCCAGGACTAAGTGGTGGGTGGATGGGGGAAAAGCACTAAACTGGCACCAGGGACAGGTGCCTGCCTCAGAGTCGGGGTTAATCAGAACAACAGAAAATGCTCCCACTTCCTCTGTACCATGGCTCTCCCTTCCCCCTATCCCCTGATGAGCTTGCAGGAGTAACAGCTAGATACTGCTGATAGACCTAAAAGAGATCCTGTCTTGGAGTAGTTGAAGCGAAAGACCTAAAAGGTAAAGTAGATATTGCCGTCACATCAGCTCCTTGGCCTGCAAACACAGTCACTACAGGAATCTGATGCCTGTGGTGCCCTAGGGATAACTATAGCAATATAAGACCTTCAACCCACACCAACTCCTAAATATAATACACTCAAATCTGCACACTAAGGTTCTATCAGAGAAGAAGGAATGCTTATTTCTAGGCATAAATTATGTTGATCTCCAGTGACTACATAAGACATCTGGCTTTCAAGAAAATATGGCAGATAAAGTATACAGGAAGTGAGTAAAGATACAGAAGTTATAAAGGACAATTAGAACTAATTCACAGTTGTAGAAAACTCTACTGAATGGTTGCAGAATATATATTTTCACTAGAGCACCGGGAACAGTCTCTAAGATAGACCATATTGTGGCTCTAAAACAAACATCCACAAACTTGAAATACCAGGAAAAAATGCCAAGTATATGCTTGATTATAACAGAGTCAAACTAGAAATATAAATAACAAAAAATTATCTGAAAAAACCCTAAATATTTTTGAAAACAAACAACATACTTCTAATGCCCCCGTATGTTACTGAGGGAACTTCAATGGAAAATTTAAAATGTTTGACTTCAATGAAAATAAAAGTACCACATTTCAAAATTTGACGAATGCAATGTAGCAGAGCTTAGATAGAAACTGATAGCAATAAATTCTTCTCCTCACTTGAGCTTTGCTGCTGCTGCTGCTAAGTCGCTCCAGTTGTGTCCGACTCCGTGTAACCCCATAGACAGCAGCCCACCAGGCTCCCCCATCCCTGGGATTCTCCAGGCAAGAACACTGGAGTGGGTTGCCATTTCCTTCTCCAAAGCATGAAAGTGAAAAGTGAAAGTGAAGTCGCTCAGTTGTGTCCAACCCTTAGTGACCCCATGGACTGCAGCCTACCAGGCTCCTCCATCCATGGGATTTTCCAGGCAAGAGTACTGGAGTGGATTGCCATATATAATTGGCATAAAAACTGTGTATCTTTAAAGTGTGCAACATAATGATTTATTTATATTCCATGCTCTTCTGTTGGGTGAAGTCAATGGCCAGGTCAATGGCCCACTCCCAGAATGGATGACACTGGAGATGCTTCACTGGCAGGCTGGGTTGCTGTCTGATCTCCTTGGTCAGATGAGGCCACAGGCTATGCAGAGTCCCAAGCCTCTGAGGCTGAGCCTAGTAGTATCACTTGCTAGGCTCTGAAGCAGGATAGAGTTGTAGACTAGGTTCCAGAGCTGAGAGGTACCATCGGCTGCACTCCAAGGCTACCCAGGGTCACTGTTCAGATTTCCTGGTTATGTGGTGCCAGAGGCTATGTTCAATAGTTAACAGCGTTGCTGACTTGGCTTCTTGACACACAGGCCTTCAGATGTGCTCCATGGCTGCCAGACCAGGCTTCCTGCCAGGGCAGGACTGGAAGCTATGATCAGCATTGGGAGAGGACTACAAATTTGCTTATCTGACTGGTTGGGAAACTAGAATGGGTTCCATGGCTCATATGGCCCACTGGCTAGGGATCAAAATCAAGCAGAACTGACAACTGAGCTTCTGGGCCAGATGGAGTCACTGACAACAGCTCTGCAGATGAGTAGAGCTGCTGGCTGGGATCTCTGCTCAGGCACCACTGCAAGCAGAGATACAGTCAGCAAAGACCCAAGCTCTGATGTTGGTAAGCTCTGCCTCTGTTCTAAGTCTCTATGGGATCCCCAGTGGCCAAGCTCTGTAGGTTCCTTCCTCCAGTGGTTCCCAGGAGGTGAAACAAATGCACCTCCTGGGAAGTGTCCTCAACACTAAGGAAGCTGAGTGTCCACCCCGGGCTCTTTTTTCCCACTGGAGAAGCTGTGGCTTAGAGGAGCCCCCTCGGTGCAGGGATGTGACGGCCTGGGAGAGATGGTTTCTCTTACCCTTCTGGCATAGTCCACCTTGGTCTGTGTTGCTGGGAGGTATGTCAGCCTCATCTTTGGGTTCTGGGATCTTTGCAATGGTGTCTGGTCTATGAATAGTTGACAGGTGGTCTTTTTTGTGATGGGGACTGAAGTTGGGAATGGCCTATGTCACCATCTTGATGATGCCACTTCTCTAAACTTTTATATTGGAAAAAAAGGAAGGTTTCAAATCAGTAATCTAAGCTTCTATCTTAAGAAACAAACAAAAGGAGAGCAAAGTAAATCCAAAGGAGGAAGAAAACAACAAACATAAGAGGGAAAATTATTTATTAAAGAGAACTCATTAGCATCTTCAGAAGACACAGAGTATTTGATAAGATTCAACATCAAAATTCATGATAAAAACTCTAAGAAAACTAGGAATAGAAGGGACGTTTCTTAATACGATAAAGTATACCTGTAAGGTAGTTGCAGATAACATCAGACTGAATGGTGAGTGAAGGCACTATCTCCATCTGGAAACAAGACAGGAAATACTTTCTCAATGCTCCCATTTTACATTGGACTGGAAGTTCTACCCAGTATAAAAACACAGTAAGAAGAAAGAAAAGGAAGGTGAAAAGATGAAATAAAACTGTCTTTATCCACAGATGACTATGTAAAGAATTCCAAAGAACTTATAAAAATGTGTTCAAACAAGCAAGTGTGTAAACAAGATTTCTGGACACAAGACTGATATACAAAAATCAATATTATTTCTATAGATCAGCCATGAATGACTGGAATTCAAAATTTTAAAAACTTATTTAAATAAAATCCCCCAAGTGTTATCTATACATCCAACAATGTGTGTGTTGAATTTGTATATTGAAGATATAATTCATTGATAAAAGGGTTTTTTTCTGTCAATATAATACATTGATAAAATGGTTTTTTCTGTCATTCTAAATTTTATTGACATTTATTATTTTTTTAATTGGAGGATCATTGCTTTACAATATTATATTGGTTTCTCCCATATATCAACATGAATCAGCCATAGGTATACATATGTCCCCTCCCTCTTGAATCTCCCTTCCACCTCCCACCCCACCCCACACCTCTAGGTTATCAAAGAGCACTGGTTTTGAGCTCCCTGAGTCACACAACAAATTCCCACTGGCTGTATGTTTTACATATGGTAATGTATATGTTTCCTTGCTATTTTCTCCATTCTTCCCACTCTCTCCTTCCCCCGCTGTGTCCATCAGTCTGTTCTCTATGTCTGTGTCTCCATTGCTGCCCTGCAGTTAGGTTCATCAGGACCTCCTTTTAGATTCCATATACCTGAGTAAATATGTGATATATATATTTCTTCTTCTGACTTGCTTCACTTTATATAATAGGCTCTATGTTCATTCACCTTACTAAAACTGATTCAAATGCATTTGATAAAAACAATTTTTTAAAGGCCTGTAGGTCAATGAAACAGAAATAGATATACACAAATATAATAGGTTATAGTCGTTGATTTTTGTCAAAAGCGCAAATGCAATCAATGGAGAAAGACTAGTCTCTTCAAAAGCTATAGTGGGAAAAGTTGGACATTTGTATGCAAAACAAAAGTTTCAACCTATATGAAAACTAACTTAAAGTGAACTATTTACCTAGAGTTAATATGTAAAATTATCAAACTCCCAGAAAACAGTCTATAAGAAAATCCTGAGTTATAAATGAATAAAAAGGATGGGAAAGAAATGAACCCAGGTAAGTATGTTTGATAAAAAGTGATTTGGTTAGATTCTATAAGGCTATATAGGCAGAAATAATTTTATACTACCTTCACATTTTATTTGGTAAATGTTTTTCTCCCAGAAATATGGTTTATCAGTTCTTAAACTATAAATATACTAAGCAAGTAAGTAAATATGCCTTGATAATGTGAGCGAAGGTTCTCATCCTAGAAAAAAGAAGTTGTAGATAGGCAAAAAGGGGAGGCTCAAATGAATCATGTAGTTGATTTTAGACTGTAGTCAGAGGTATCAACATGAATTATGATGGCCCAACTAGATGCAACTTAAACAACAAAATAAATAATAAGAGTATTGCCAGGGGGATGGGGGAAGGGATACTTAGAGAGTCTGGATGGACATGTACACACTGCTAAATTTAAAATGGATAACCAACCAGGACCTACTGTATAGCACAGAGAACTCTGTGCAATGTTATTTAATAACACAAATGGGAAAAGAATTTGAAAAAATAGTAGATACAAATATATGTATAACCAAATCACTTTGCTGTACACCTAAAACTAACTCAACATTGTTAATCAACTATTTTGTTGACCCCATGAACTAACTTGTTGAGCTTCTCTGCCCATGCGATTTCCCAGACAAAAACACTGGAGTGAGCTGCCATTTCCTTCTCCATAATCAACTATACTCCAATATAAAATAAAGAGTTAAAAAAAAGAAAATTTAGCTTATTGCTGGTACTCAGTGAATATTAAATTATAATCATATTGCTATGGATATTCAGGTTCTCTGATATGGTTACAACTTTCTATTTGGTTTTTGAAGTGTGCAAGATCCTATAAAAAATGTTTTCTGGAAGTGAAAATAATAACAACAATGAATATTGCTATATAATCCCAAAGCATAATATAGGTACACATGAATCTAAAGAGATATACAAAGAAAGCTGAATACATAAATAAATGGGGAGTTAGGGATACCGCAGTAGTAAATGCTGCAAGAAACATCCACCAAATGGCTGCTAAATACAGTGAGTGAAAATTTATACAGAAACAGGATAACTATTTTACCCCAAATATTTGTTAATTATGAAGTGTATCTCTTCCTACTAGAGTGGGTAGCCTTTCCCTTCTTCAGGTTTTTCCCAACCCAGGGATCAAACTCAGGCCTCATGCATTGCAGATGCTACCAGTGAAGCTGTATCTCTCCATAGTACCTATTAACTATAAATGGAAAAATAGTCATTTTACAGTGAAGAAACCTGACAGACACCACCTTATCTAAGTGATCAAAGTTAATGTTACTGGAAATATATATCATCTACTCCTGACAGGTACAAAGTACCTGTTATCCTGCCCAATATTACAGAGACTGGATCTAATAAAAAGAAAACATCAGGTCATGAAAGAAAAGAAAAGCCTGATGAATCGTCACAAATTAGAGGCGACCAAGGACACATGGCAACTGAATTAAATGTGAGATCTTGGGTTGGATCCTGGAACAAAAAAAGGACATTTATGGAAAATTGGTGAAATCTGACTAAAGCCTCTAGTTTATAGTATTGTGCCTGTATTAATTTCTCATCTTTGATAATTATTCTATGGTTAGATAAGTGTAAGAGAATGGGTAACGGGCATCCTTGGTAGTCTTGTGTACTACTTTGCATTTGCAAATTTTCTTTAAGTCTAAAATTAGATCTAAATTAAACATTTAAAAAATGACCAAAAAGCTCTCTATTCTTCAAGAAGGCCATTAAACATATACAACATAAAAGTTTTCAAAGCTTTTCATGAACTTGCTTAGCATTCTACATTTTACACTTCAAAAATCAAGGGGCTTATAATTTCCACTCTTTAAAAATGATGGAACAAAAAAATGAGGGTTTTAAACTGTGATTTATAAGCTCTTCTGTTCAAGTAACAGATTGTGGGTGGGGAGAGTTTTTATTCCCTATAAATGAAAAGCCAAATTAGATATAATCATCACTAGAATTTATCTGTTTAATTTCCATAGTACTAGAGGCATCTTTCGATACTGAGCAGAATTTAGAACAGATAAATATAACATATGGAACTGGATCTTGCATAGAACCCACAAAGCAAATTTGTAGTTAGTATTGTTTTTATACTTCCCATCAACTTGTACTTTAGCACTGGCATCCCTTATTTCTCTTTGATCTATCCAAATGTTCATTGTGGATATAAGTTAAAAATTATTATTAAAAACAAATCATACAACTAAAAATTATCATGATGGCACTAATATTAAATTGGATGAGAGATCTACTAGACAGTTATATCATCAGCCACCTCATTTTATTTGGGCTTTACTAACTGCTGGAAATCTTCATCTCAAAAGTATTCAGAGGTTCTCCAGTTTCTCCATTTAAAATTTTTTTTAAATGTATTTTTACATTATTTAATCTTAAAAACTAGCAACTGGAACTGATGACATTGCTCACTTTAACATCTCCCTGAATAATATTAAATCTCTGATATTTAGTGTTTGAAAAACATAGGCCTAGTGATTAACTGGGGAGTCAACCATTTTGAACTCTTAACTTGCTTATACAGAACAAAATAGGAAAAATGAAAGAGACAGGTTTGTATCATTTTGGATGCTTCCAGCTGCAGGTTACAAGATACTCCTAGGCAGAGTGGCTCTAGAGTCTGTTATTCACCCAATTAATGAAGACTGGGAAAACCTAGCTTCTTTATATATTTCTGTTGCCACATTTTCCTACAGAAATTCCAGCCCTAATGAAGTCCAACAAAGACTCTGTTCCTCTGTCACTTTTCAAAGAGAAGAAATCTCTTTAGGAGTTTTTCTGCCACCCAGTTAACAGCCTTTCATGTCTTGTTGGCCAGAATTGTTTCTTTTCCATCCCTAAACCAATTAATGGCAGTAAACCAATATACTAATCTAGGATTGACTCCTGAAATGAGAATACACTTTCCCTGAAAGATGAATACTTAGATAAAGCTAGTTTGTGTTGATAAGGAAGACTGAGTTAATGAGTATTGAGTGGGCAGCCTACTGTGTCTACTAAAAATGTCTCCTGGAAGAATTTAAGTTTACCAAATTGCACAGAGGAGAGTGCATAAATAATGAAAAATGCTTAATTCAGTGTTATGAGAGCTACGAGAGAAATACAACCAAGATTCGATGAGTGCACTCAAACGAGGAAGAGTGGCTATGTCACCAGAGACGGCTTCTCGGCAAAGGTAACATGTGGTCTGGATGAGGCCGGAGTAATACAGGGTTGGGTGGGGTATGGGAGGGCAACAGTAAAGACAGATGCAATCCAAAGGGGTTTCCTATTCTAAACCTAGTTTGTGGACCACCCTAGAATAAATTGAAAGCAGTTGAAGGACTTTAAACATTATGAGATTTGCTTTTAAGAAAGATCGCAGGGACAGACATTTTACATTCTTTATTATCTGATCTTATTCAGCACTTTAGCATTCATGTTCTGCTATGATTTAGTTTCTGTGTGTGAGAGAAAGAGCATCTCATCTCCTAAACTTCGTCATAAATGCTAGAAGGCAGAAATGAATGGCTGGTTGCTTCTCAATACACAGAACAGTGACTGGCTTCTAGAAACTGCTCATTTTGGTGCCAATTATCAAACTTCTGTCATATTCCATCGACAAAACTGCACTAGCCATAGCTCTGGATGTCAATGAAGGATGTAGAGAAAGAGTAGGGATGGACTCCGTTAGATGACAGTGTGCGCTGCAGTTTCCTCATCAGTAACACAGACGACTATCATCTTTCTCTTTCAGAATTTAAAGGATTAAATATATTTCAGGTAGAACATCCGCACACTGGGGACTGGATGAATACAATTTTATCTTGTTTATTTCGTTATTTTTCTCTCCTTCTATGGAACATGATAAAAAGAAAATTTTTTGCTCATCTAGCATATCAAACTATCCAAGGGAAACACGCAGCAAGATACTAGAATAAATAAATGAAGGACATTCTGCAAAAATGACTTTCCATACGATAGTTAAAGATAATGGCACACTGAAGAGAGCCTTGGGCAGAAAGACTGATCTTAGGCCTTCAATTTGGTAAGCTTAGATGAAACACAGTTTTTTAAAGGGTGTTTTATTTTCATTTATTTAGGCAGGACAGAGCCGCAGGTGTCTACATTGCATCCTAACCACCTCTGAATATTGACTGAATTTCCTCCCCCTTACTCCAATGCTTTCCACACATCTTCCTCCCCCACCCTTTTGCAGGGATCTTCAGGACCAGAGCCCGAGCTGCTCGCTGAGCTGTTTCCTATTGCCCAGTTTACCTATTAGTGTGGGAAGTTAGAAGAATGCCCCATAGACCAGAGTAGTGGTTCTTAATCCTGGATGCACTTGGTGAGAATAACCTGATGAGCTTTTTAACTAAAGATGCCAGGCCCCACTCAATATTAGAATCTCTGGGAGTTAGACCTCTGATAATATTTTCACGTGATTTTTATGAGCACTAAATGTTGAGAATCGCAGATATACATGATAAGTTGCTTCAGTCGTGTCCAGCTCTTTGCGACCCTATAGACCATAGTCTGCCAGGCTTCTCTGTCCATGGGATTTACCAGGCAAGAACACTTGAATGGGTTATCACACTCTCCTCAAGGGAATCTTCCTGACCCAGGGATCGAACCTGAGTCTCCTGTGTCTCCTGCATTGACAGGCAGGTTCTTTACCACTACGGGAACCTGGGAAGCCCCTCAACCACAGATATAGTACTTCCCAAAGTGTTTTGGTTCATCTATGAGTTCAATTGTGGAGGAAAATCCCTGTAACATGCCTATACTATTCTATTCAACAATTTCATTAGCAATTTGAAAGATGTTGAAGGCATAACAAATTCACCAATGGCAGCAGAAAAGACCCAGTGGATCAAAATCAAACATAAGGTTTAAAAAAAATAAAACCATTGCTTAATTAGCATTGCATGTAAAGTGGAACCAAGGATCAAGTTGCTAACATACTAATGTGACCCAACAATATGATAAAGGCTATCAACAAAGTAAGTGTTTACTTCAGATACATGAATCAACGTGGCACATCTTTCTATTTGTCCGCTCAAGATTGGTTCAAGATGGCAGAGTAGAACGTGTTCTCATCTTCTGTGAGAGCACTAAAATTGCAATTAGCTGTTGAACAACCATCAACAGGAAGACACTAGGACCTACCAAGAAAAGCTACTCCATATCCAAGGACAAAGGAGAAGCTGCAGGGAGATAGTAGGAGGGGTGCAATCATGGTAAAACCAAACCTTGTAACTACTGGGTGGGCCACCCACAAACTGGAGAACAATAATATCAAAGAAGTTCTTGCACTGTCGTGAAGGTTCTAGGCCCCACATCAGGCTCCCAGCCTGGGGATTCGGAAAGGGAGTAGGAATCCTCAGGGAATCTGTCTACTCAAGGTATAAGTTGGCAACTGGGTTAAATCTCGTTGCTGCTTGCTTTTGCAAACAAAGTTTTCTTGGGACACAACTACATTTATTTATGTATTGGCTATGACTGCTTTTGCACTACAACAGCAGAGTTGAGTATTTACATCTGAGATCATAGAGCCTGCAAAGCTGAAAGTATTTACTATCTAGCCTTTTGCAGTAAAGGTCTATCAACATCTATTCCAAGTCTCACCCTCCCCAATTTCCTTAGTAGTAGGACCTACAACTGTTATCTGCACATACGGCTGCTTAAAGACTGCATTTCTCAGTATCCTCTGCATCAGGTATTTCCTGTGACTGTATTCTGGCCAGCGAGACATGTGTAGAAGAATTTTATTCCAGCTTTCTGAAACCTTTCTTAAAGGATGGTCCTTCACCCTTCATGCCAGTTGGAAATGAAACCTGAGAACTGGAGCTCAAAGAGCCATCTGGGTCCGTGTAGATAAAGGCCGAGGTTTGGCAGCCTGGGACTGGAAGGGGCCTAAGATCCTGAGTCCCTGATGACTTTGTAGAATTTCCATAATAGCCCTCCACTGCCATCTGCCAGGCATTTTTTACATAAAATTAAAAGAAGTATTGGTGTGTTTAGGCTACTATTCATTGGACTGGGATGCTCTGTCACTGACATATGAACCTGCCTGATAGATACAGATGTGTGATGTCCAGATTCTAGGACTGATTCTGCTACTTCAACACATTTGGACCCTTTCTTTCCATGTGAAGTTACAGAACTCTCCATCTTGGGAAGGTTTTAAGTTGATCCTGAGTAGCCACCTATCAGACAAGTGATGCAGAGTTCCCTGAATTGGATGGAGGTTAAATTATATGACCTCCAAGATTCTAAGTTGGTTATTCCTGCACCACATTTTTCTTTATTAATGGAAAGTGTTAAATGGGTTCTTAGTTCAAGCACTTAAAATGATTAAAGTAACCAGCCAGAAAGCCATGCTGCCAAAATGGAAAGTGCAGAAGGAGTAAAATATCAGCACAATTTTAACTTTCTATTTGCAGCAAAGCAATGATTTGGATGGTACATTAGGCTCTCATTGAGGAAAGCACTGACACTACATCAGATGACAGAATCTCCTGTCCAATAAGCTGGAGCTATCTATTTCCATAGAAATGCTGGGACAAGGGAACTATCCCTCCATATGGGGTGATTCCTTTAGCATAAAATGTGTTTTGTTTTATGCTTATTTTTTTACAGTGTAGTTAAATTGAGTCCAGCCTGAACACCAATAAATACCTTTATATATCCTTTATTAAATAAACATAAAGGGACAGGAAATTCTTGAACTACCAGAAGATAATAGTCAGGGATTATGTGACTCTGGCACAAACATGCCTTCTCAGTGTTGATGCATCTTTCTATTTTCACAGGATTCATTGTAAATTAGTTCTTCAAGGACCATGCCATGACCCAGCAAGACAAGCCATGTTTTCTCATTATTTCCATTCTTAGTGTCTTATATTTATCCTTTGAGAAATTGCCACAAATATGATTAATCAATAGTGAGATCCCCTCCTAGTAGACCGTAAGGTCCTCAAGCACGGTGGCCATGTCTGTCTTTCTGTGCTCTTGTCCTTAATGCAATGACTGGCAAGAGGCAATCAATGAAAACTTGTGAACGATGATGATGATGGTGTTAGGAAACGTAATCCTGTTCTTTATTATATGCTACCTTCACACTGGGGTATAGCTGAAGGTTTCTCAACTTTAAACAATCTGAGGTGGGATTATTCTTTTTGAAGGAAGTTATTGCATTTTAACCAAAAAGGACAGCCATATCAATGATAAGAAACTGGAAATCCTAGCAGTGGAAACTTGTCGTCTTCTTTTTGGCTTGTGAACATCTGAGAATGCTTTCATGTTTGGGGAATTCCCAAACCAGTGATACTGCTTTGGGTATCAGCTTTGGGATACAGCTGGAAGTAGCAGACACTCCTCTCCTGGGCTCTCATCCACCTTGGGAATAAGTAATTGATCTAGATTCTAGTCATTAACAAGCTTTCGACTTTGAGCCAAGAACTCGGACGGCTCTTGTGGCTTGAAAATAAGACCTATAAAAATTCGGTACCATAAGTTGGTACTCCACAACAGAAAGAGAGAAAAGGTTTGAAGTGATGATGCTGGGAAGAATGAAGACTTGGCACGAGTTCAATAATACGGATTTCCTTTAGGAAATTTCCATTAGGTCAATCAAGCTGCTGCTATTGGTGAGTTTCCATTTGTCAACAGCACCAACCCTAACTCTTGATGGGCATTTAGATGCCAGATGTCAGGCTGATTACATGTGATTTAACCATGAAAGGAATTTCAATTTTCCCATATTCTACAGATAGCTGATAGTGTATGGTGAATGATGTTGGATTCATGATCTCCGAAGAAGATTTAGCTTTGGGACCAGAGACCAGGTTGACCATTGAGGGCTCTTCTTCGGCAGAAGTTTTATTACAGTGAAAAGGGACGGAGAAAGGGGGCAGAGAGTGCCCCACCTCGCTAGTCTTAGCAAGGGAGCTATATACTTTTTTAATTGGTTATTACAGTAAATCAAAAGAATGTCTCAAGTTTGTAAAGGTCTCACCAGACACAACAATATACATTTTAAGATGACAGAATTAGTCAGAAGGTTCTCAAGAAGGAGAAACATGTCCTCAAGATGGACACATTGTTGTTATCTAATCATAGGTACAGAGGTTAAGGGAAAATATATCCTTGAGCAAGATGAGTTGTTTTGTTGTGCAATCATCAGTTCTGGGCATAAGGAAAAAAAACCAAAAACATGTTTGTCCTTTTCTCTCCTTGAGAATTCCAGACCCCTATCTCCTCTTCAAAAGCTCCAGACCCCTCTCTCCTCCTTGGGGACCTGGGACTTCTTATCAACCTACCTTGAAATTGACTCTCTCATAGCTATTATTGGTTTGCGCTTTTTTCCCCCACCTACCATGTTTCTTTCAACAACCATCCATGGCATTACTGAATATCCTAGACCACACAATAGTGTCTCACACAGCACTGGTGATTACTTAGACTTATGCTTAAAACATAATTAAGGCAATACAATGATTATTGTCATAATTTGCTGCTTGACCCAGAAACAACCAGTGGCATATACCAGTAGGATGTTTTATTAAAGTGTATATTTGAGTGTCAGCTGCAAACAACTTGTTAGGCTGAGGTATCATCTGACAAAGTGATATATACTCTGAACCAGAAACGAATACACTTATTCCTTTAGTTAAGACACAGAGTTCCAAAAATGAAGTGATTTGGGAATATAAGTGATGCATATCTTAACTTGGGTATCATATCTTATCCTTGAGTATCCTTAAAAGCACAGCTTGTGGAGAAAGCTGTATATAGGCTGTTTGGTAAGTGTTTTTGAGAGGAGAGGTTAAATGGAATGAAGTGCAATAAATGTCACAGCTGATCCAAGTTGTATTTTCCAGTTCACCACCACACTGGGCAAATGGTACTAAGACTTGCATCTTATGAAAAGCATCTTATGGTGTTCCTTTTGGGGAAAACATTCCCTACCCCCTACCCCGACATGGACAAAGGTGGCTCATGAGCTTCTGGTCTGCACGTGCAGGACTGCTGAGGAGGTTCCTGCACTGCTTGTGACACAGAATCAGAGAGGCTCTGGAGCAGGAAACCAGAGGAACATGACCCAGACCCAGATGGCACCGTGCACAGAGCTTCTCAAAGCCCACACGGGCCTGGTCATCACTGAGGTGACTGGAGAAAGACATGGGGCTGAGGGGATTTGAAGGGCACACGAGTGAACCGTCTCAAACATTTCACTAATGTCTTTAATAGAGTTACTGTCACTGATTAACACAATAGTCCATGAAGGGGAAGTGTTAGTTGCTGAGTCTTGTCAGACTCTGCGACCCCGTGGACTGTAGCCTGCCAGGCTCCTCTGTCCGAGGAATTCTCCAGGTAAGAATACTAGAGTGGGTTTCTAGCTCCTTCTCTAGGCGATCATTCTGACCCCAGGACTGAACCCAGGTCTCCTGCCTTGCAGGCAGATTCTTTACTATCTGAGCCACCAGGGAAGCCCTACAACAACATATAATCCTCAAAATATTTTTGCTCTGAAGACCATGATTCTTATTGTTAACAACTTAGAAATCTTAATCTCAAAGAGGAAATTCTTCCACCAGGGGATGAAGAATAAAGTAAGAAATATATATATATATATATGTATGTGTGTATATATATATATGTATATGTATATATGTATATATATAAATATCCTGTTGTTTCTGTTTCTCTGGATAACTCTGACTAATAACTCTGACACTAATAAAAGTGTCATGAGTGTGATTTCACAGCCTCCCTTTCCACTATGACATAGGCTACTTATCCAGATACTACAGGGAACATTTGCCCTAACTTTGAATGAGGAACCAATGTTCTTTTTAGTGTTAGTGGCTCAGCTGTGTCTGACTCTTTGCGGCCCCATGGACTGCAGCCCACCAGGCTTCTCTGTCCATGAGATTTTCCAGGCAAGGATACTGGAGTGGGTTGCTATTTCCTTCTCCAGGGGATCTTCCCAACCCAGGGATCGAACCCGGGTTTCCTGCACAGCAGGCAGATTCTTTACCAACTGAGCTACAAGGAAAGCTTGGCTGACTACAATTAAGACTCTTATGATCATAATGTTGGGAAGATAAAAAGACGTTATACTCTGTCTGACTGAACTTCATACACATATAAAATTTAAATATATAAAGACACGTACTTTATACATACACATACATTAAACTTTAGTCATGATCATTGTTGGTGATGGCCTACAAGTTCTGTTCATCCCTCTCTCTAAGGAATATTTGCTGTTTTATTTCCTTTTATGCCTTAGCTGGGCTATCTGAGAAGGTAGTTAGCCAGTTCACAAGATTGGAGAGTAAATTAGATTTATAAATAAACAATTAAAAATGCCCAAAAAATGCTCTGCTATGCCCATGAAGCAATGACATGCTTATAAACTTAAAAGAAAGCAGGTTATTTGTGGTATGAACAATGCTAATTAAAAGATAATGTACCAAGTACACAGAAAAAACTTTGAAAGAAAACCGTGCTCTGTCCCTCTCTTTGTAACAGCTTATAATACTGTTACTTTGACTTGCTTTTCCTAATTCTATGTACAACTAACTAAGGATTCTATGTATTTAAATGCTTAATAGTGATTCTCATTACAGTTATCACTTTACCCACCTTTTTGTGGAAAGTAAAAACATCAGGATTATCTTTAGAAGAAAAAGTAAGATGAAAGGGAATCACCCTGTAACAGTCATTAGGATACCCTCAGAAATGGAGCAACAAAAATAAAAAACTGAATATGGCCTCCATTCAGGAAGGCGCTGTCTGGTCAAAGCTCACTGATATTTTCCAGTTCATCCATAAATAATAATAATTTTGCCTTCTTCATTCAAATTCTGACACCTATGCTTACAATTTCCTCCTTACCACACTGGTTCTGCAAAATAGTTGCGGTGATAAAATCAGAATTGCTTTTTGACTAGCCATGACAAAGACGGATCAAAGACCTGATGGAGAGGAGGCCAAGCCAGGACATAGGGAGGCAGTTAGTTTAGGTGTGATGCGCTGATGAACTCTAGAAGGAAGATGAATGAAATGAGTAGGAAGGGACATGACTGAGAATCATTTTAGGTATTTCTTTGTGAAGAATTAAGGGGGGGAGAGGGGAAAAAAAATTCAAGCCTTCCCTGCAGTAATAAGGTCTAAAATTGTTATTAGGTGCAACAGGGACTGAAATTGATTATAACCCACTCATCTAAAAAGATGTGAAAAAAAATACATTAATTCAACTTTGTGGTACGTAGTTCAAGTGATTTCAAGATAATTTAAATATTTTCATTCTTAACATTAAATGATCTGACAATCTAGCTATATTTGAAATATGATAATTACATTAACAGTATTCTTCTACAATTTCCAGAGCAATTTTACACGGATTATTTCAGAAAGTTTGCATGAGATAGAAGTGTTTTTAGTTTATGTAGCTCTTAAGTTATTTAATACTTATATACCTATATGTTTCCTTTTAACTCACTGTATTCACTCACTGATGAAACCTTTGAACTTAAGTTTTCATAGAGACAACCTACTTTCTATTTCCTAGACTATCTATCTAGAGGATCTCTAATTAATCCTTTAAAACCTGGTTACTGTAGGAGAGGCTTTCCCTTGCCGGGTGTGTATGATTTTTTTACATGTATGGGGTAGATATAAGTTATCAAGAGGGCAGAAACCAGTAGTGTCTCATTTGCTTGGGTCCATGAGGTCAACCAGTCATCTTTGGATTCTATAGACTATCCCCTGCAATATCTAAGGTCACGATGAGTCAAACCCACACACACAGGTGGGAAATCACAGCTGAAAAAGATGAGCAGCTTGATTAAGATAATCAGCCTTATTAAGATAGTTGAGAGGCCCAATTTCGATAAGTTACACCACAGGTATGCAGACATGTGCTGGCCAATGAACTGAATTTTTTTTTTATTTTCACAAAAATAAAATGTTTTTAATTTTATTAAGTTTGACGTGAAGAGAAGTCGCTCAGTCGTGTCCGACTCTTTGCGACACCATGAACTGTAGCCTACCAGGCCCCTCCATCCGTGAGTTTCTCCAGGCAAGAATAATGGAGTGGGTGGCCATTTCCTTCTCCAGGGATCTTCCCGACTCAGGGATTAAACCCGGGTCTCCCGCATTGTAGGCAGACGCTTAACCATCTGAGCTACTAGGGAAGCCCTGGGAAACTTTATTAAGTTTACTGCTGCTGCTGCTGCTGCGTTGCTTCAGTTGTGTCTGACTCTGTGCGACCCTAGAGATGGCAGCCCACTAGGCTTCCCCGTCCCTGGGATTCTCCAGGCAAGAACACTGGAGTGGGTTGCCATTTCCTTCTCCAATGCATGAAAGTGAAAAGTGAAAGTGAAGTCGCTGTTGTGTCCAACTTTCAGCGACTCCATGGACTGCAGCCCTCCAGGCTCCTCTGTCCATGGGATTTTACAGGCAAGAGTACTGGAGTGGGGTGCCATTGCCTTGAAAAAGATGTCTGAACTTTGTTTCTTCAACACAATAGATATTAACTCTTAAAAATTTTTTCTTAAAGTTAGGATCATAGTTTGAGTTCATTTTTGTTTAAACTGTGTATTTCTTTAATAGTTTATGGTTCCAGGGAGTAAAACTGAGTCCGTTATCACAAAGAAATCAGAAAAAAGTGCTTGTGTGATGTAAATATCAAACAATTTGAAACCTCTTTTTGATTGTGATTGTTTTGAATCTGCCTGCAGTGCAGGAGACCCAGGTTTGATCCCTGGGTTGGGAAGATCCCCTGGAGAAGGAAAGATCTCATGGACAGAGGAGCCTCGAGGGCTGCAGTCCATGGGGTCGCAAAGAGTCAGGCACGACTGAGCGACTAACACTTACTTACTTACCTTTTGATTGTAAAGAATAGTTTTCAAAACTTACACTTACTTTCATGATGATTTTAAAAAGAAATTGATTAACATGTAAACAAAATATCCTATAAAAAAGATAAAGGATGTTCAGAGTACCAAAAGAATACATCTGATCTCATGGACAGAGGAGCTCGAGGGCTGCAGTCCATGGGGTCGCAAAGAGTCAGGCACGACTGAGCGACTAACACTTACTTACTTACCTTTTGATTGTAAAGAATAGTTTTCAAAACTTACACTTACTTTCATGATGATTTTAAAAAGAAATTGATTAACATGTAAACAAAATATCCTATAAAAAAGATAAAGGATGTTCAGAGTACCAAAAGAATACATCATGGAGAACTGATAAATCTAAAACGACTACTCATTAACTCAGCTATTTGTCAGTCTTTTCTGAGTTACCTAACCAGTGGGGTCGGGTTCAGGACAGAGTCAGACACTTCCCACGCTTAGATTCAGACCATATTTTATCATGTTCATATCTGAAACATGACCTTATACATGTTTTTTCCCCCTTCTTAGAATTTTTAACTCCCTAGCTCTCTTCTTATTCTCTACAGAAAAGGCATATGCCTTCCTTTCTTCATCATTAATCATAATCATCTGAATCAAAAAATCCATGTAAAGGTATCAGTTTTATTCTCAAGAATATTATTCATAGGGCTTACTGACTTTGGGTTCTAACATGTACCAGCTGAATTTGTCAATTTACATCTGCACCAATTTCAATTGTAAATCATGTTTCTTAGTCTAACATCTATCCTTTTCTATGTTCCTTGAAGAAAAAGGTCATATTTGTTGCTGTTATTATTATTATTTTTTTAAGTAACAGGGACTTCTCTGATGGTCCAATGGTTAGGAATCCACCTGCCAATGCAGGGGGCGCAGGTCAATCCCTGGTCCACAAAGATTCCACCTCTAAGCCCATGCACAACAACAGCTGAGACCGTGTGCTGTGGCTCCTGAAACCCATGTGCCCTAGAACCCGTTCCACAATGAGAAGCCACCACAATGAGACAGCTGCACACCACAGTGAAGAGCTGTGCTGGGCTGGCACAACTAGAGAAAGCCCATGCACAGCACTGAAAAACTCACACGGCCAAAAAAACTTTTAAATTAAAAAAAAGTCAAAATATTAACTACATAAAATTTTAAAAGTAACAGATTTATTAAGATATTATTGATGTAAAAACTGCACACATTTATTGTACACAGTTTGATGAACTTGGACCTGCTGCATACACAAACTTTCTGTTTTCTCTTAAACAAAATCACGATAATCTTATTCTCCTTGCTAGTGATTGGTTTAGGGATATACAAATACTCTATTCTGGCCAATGATAAATAAAAGTGAATGCGTTAGAGGCTTCTGGGATATTTTATCTACTGAATAAAAGTGGAGAGAAGGGGGTGAACACAGAGGAAGAGACTCCCTTTTCTCTCTCTCCCTTTCCCCTGCTGGATTTGCTCATATCTAAATGTGACATCTGAAATGCACTGGCCATCCTGTGATCCTAGTGGGGAAATTTTCAGAAGGTGGCAAAGTAGAAAATTGAAAAGAAATTGGATTCTTGGTGACAAAATTGAACCAATGAATTAATCAACCTTGGAGGTTCACTAACTCATAATGTTCTCATTTCTGAAATAAGAAATTTTCTTATTGTTTAAACCAATAGCGTTAGGACTTTCTGCTATATATAACTTCTACTAACAGTCAGTTCATAATATCCTTTCATGACAATCTAAGTTTATTCCCCAATTCTTCATCTCTTATATCTTGCTTTTATTTCCTTTTTTTTTTTTGCCTAAGCTTATCTTAAAAAATATACATCTGAGTTGTGTGACGTACACTTCTTGAGTCATGTGTGTGTGTGTGTGTGTGTGTGTGTGTGTGTGTGTGTGTGTATCTATTGCTATGTTTGGTTGATATTTAGCTGGACATACTATTTTCTTTCAAAGTCATTTTCCTGAAAAACTTTGAAGGCAATGCATCATTGACCTCTGGCTTCCAATGTTGCTCATGAGAAGTCTCAAGCAAGTTCAATTTTCATTCATGTTTCGGTAAGTTATATTTTTCTTCTGAAAAATTTCAGAATTTTTTTCCTCCTGATTCTTATACTTCTGAAATTTCATAAGACAGTTTGTGCTTCTTTTTAAAATTTTATTTCTTTGTATCCAAGGATCTCTTTTAATTTAATAACAGATATTCATCTCAGGGACATTTTCTATTTCTTTCATAATTTTCTTACTTCCATTTACTAGTAGAAATCTGACTACACAGATGAACCTATTTTCCACATCTTTTAACATTCTCAATTCTCTTTTCTTCTTTAATCTCTTCTATTTCATTATTTCTTTTATTTCATATTTTCTTACACTAAGTTTCTCAACTCTTCCTTTCAAATTAATAATCATGATTCCATTATAATAATAAAAAACAAACACACAGTGCTTATCTATGTGCTGAGTACATATACTAGTTTATAAAAAAAACAATAACCCTGGTAGTAGATACTAATATAAATCCATTTTACAGGAAAGGACATTGAAGTAAAGAGAGCTTAAGCAGTCAAGTAGTGTTGCACAGCTACTAGTTGGCAACATTTAGATTAAATCCAGAGATTGTGACTCTGGACTTGGTCCTTTTAGCAATTATTCTATCCTGGCTTACAATTTGATAGCAAAAATGTTGTGAAGAAGAGGTAGAGGTCATTGTTCAAGAGATGGAGAGGATAACTGAATGGACACAGCTCTGGACTGTATCACAAATTCCCCACTCAGGCTTCCTGAAGGTCAGTGCACCTGTCCAGAACAAGAGTACCACTATGTCAGGAAAGCCCCAGGTGTAGCTTCTGCCTTTATACTATGATCACAGCACTCCAAAGTTTCCATACTAACAACATTTGAAACATGTTGCTAGATCCCTGCTGCATTCTTCCAAATTCTTTTTCTTGCTATCACCAGACTAGGGCATTGCTGACAACATGTTTACTCTGCATTTTTCTTTATTTCCTTTTTATACCCTAATTAAGGCTTCCTAGGCTTTTCCTGGTGGCTCAGTGGTAAAGAAACTTCCAACCAACACAGGAGATTTAACAGATGCAGGCTCAATCCCTGTCAGGACGACCGCCTGAGGAAGTCAATGGCAACCCACACCAGTATTCTTGCCTGGGAAATCCCATAGATAAGAGGAGCCTGCTGGGCTACAATCCATGGGGGCGCAGAGGAGACAAAAATGACTGAGAGACTAAATAACAAGGAACGAGGCCTATGCACTGTGATAATTTTTTGCCGTATGGATTGTGGGTCTCTTTCCAGTTTTCAGACATTGTTCAAACTGTTCTAGACATTTCAGGCAGTCTTTCTTATTGCCACCAATGTTATACATTTATTAATTTCTTGTATAATTTTATTGTTATCATTTTAGCAGTAGGGAGAATGGATGTAATCAGCCACTTATTTCCAATCAAGTGCTTGTTAGTCTGAATTCTTCCAGTTTCCTGAAATACTCATCCTAATACTCAGTTCGGTTCAGTTGCTCAGTCGTGTCCAACTTTTGCGACCCCATGAATCCCAGCACGCCAGGCCTCCCTGTCCATCACCAACTCCAGGAGTTCGCTCACATCCATGGAGTCCATGATGACATCCAGCCATCTCATCCTCTGTCATCCCCTTCTCCTCCTGCCCCCAATCCTCCCAGCATCAGAGTCTTTTCCAATGAGTCAACTCTTCGCACAAGGTGGCCAAAGTACTGCAGTTTCAGCTTTAGCATCAGTCCTTCCAAAGAAATCCCAGGGCTGATCTTCAGAATGGACTGGTTGGATCTCCTTGCAGTCCAAGGGACTCTCAAGAGTCTTCTCCAACAGCACAGTTCAAAAGCATCAGTTCTTCGGCACTCAGCCTTCTTCACAGTCCAACTCTCACATCCATACATGACCACTGGAATAAACTTGACTAGACGGACCTTTGTTGGCAAAGTAATGTCTCTGCTTTTGAATATGCTATCTCCAAGGAGTAAGCGGCTTTTAATTTCATGGATGCAGTCACCATCTGCAGTGATTTTGGAGCCCCCAAAATAAAGTCTGACACTGTTTCCACTGTATCCCCATCTATTTCCCATGAAGTGATGGGACCAGATGCCATGATCTT
>SJYC01122809.1:0-10998 GCA_006408675.1 Madoqua kirkii
AATGGATTGAACAAAAATATTTGAAAATTTGTCATTAGGAAAATAAAGCAAAAAAGGATAAAAGCATAAATAAATATATTTAACAGGAAAAAACAACTGTAATAAGTATATCCAAAAGAGATTTTTTAATAAATAGTAAGATTCTAGTGTGTGGATGTGGGTGTGCAGGGGGTGGGAATTTCCTTTACCCTTCTAGGTTCTTCTGACTGGTCTAAAGCTGTCTCTTATACACATCTTACCAAAATATTATTAGTGTTTATCTTCAAGTGATATGATGACAGGTAGTTATTTTTAACTTGCTTTTTTATGATTATTGCTATTTTTTACATTTTCTTTTTTCTATTGAGGTGTAATTGACATAATATATTAGCTTCAGGTACAAAAGTTACTGATTTGATATTGTATATATTGAAAAATGATCACCACAGTAAGTTTGGTTAACATCTGTCACTATCTTCACTACACCAGTGAAGTTGTATTTTTTATAAAAAGAGACAAACAATACATGTTTTTTTTCAAAATGAATGAAAAATAAAATATCATAGGTTTGGCTTCAGGAAGATTCAGAATACATATTAGACATAAATTATATACAAAAAGACTAAATAATAATAGAAAGGAAACACAGGATAGCATATGTAAGTAATATAAAATTTGCATGCATAATCTCATCATAGTTCATCTTTTTGTCAACCCTGTTTGTTGAATATTGTAAGATTTACTATTCCCATTTTATAGCTGTATACCTCCAACTGCCTACATGTTTTTTTTAGCTTGGATGTCTAAGTGAAATCTCAAAGTCCAAGTAGGTTCAAAACTGAACGCCTGATGTTTGCCTTCATCTCCAAATTGCTTTACCCAGTCTTCCCCATCTCAATTGTTGGTGACTCCATTATGCCACTTTGCCAGAAATCTTGGAATCATTCTTGACTCCTCTCTTTATTTCCATATCACATTCAGTCTATAAGGAAACCTTGAAATGACATCCAGATTTTGTCTGCTTCTCCTGACTTCCATTGTTATTGTTCTCACTTAAACCACCATCATGTCTTGCCATATCGATATATACACTCGTGACTGGTCTCCTTGCTTCCGCTTTGTCCACCACAGTCACAACGGAGAAGTCAGAGTGATCCTTCTAAAATGCACATCAGATTACTTGGATATGCCAGAAACCTGGAGTGGCTCCCATTTCACAAACAAAAAAAGCCTTGCAATGGACTACAAGGCCTTCGAGTCTCTTCTCTGTTCTCATTATCTCTTAAAATTTTTCCCTCTTTAGTCTCTTCCTTACTCATTCCACTCCAGCCACTCCTAATTTTTTGCACTGGCTGTTTTCTTTGCTGGGATTGCATTTTCCCCAGAGAGACATGTGGTGAACTCCTTTACCTCCTTTAAGACTTTGCTTCAATACTATTTTTGTAATAAGGCCTACCCTGATAACCCAAATTAAAATTTCAACCTGCCTCTGCCTTTCTCATCTTCTGTGTTCTTTTTTTTTTTTTAAATCATACTAACGATCATCTTACAACATTCCATACCAGTTATTTACTTACTTTGTACATTTTGAAATGTCTGTGGGTTTGTCTCCTCCTCCCAGAATGTAAGGTATTTGTTTTGTTCATTGACACATTCCAAACATGGGTTGATTCTTAATAAATATTTGTTGAATTTGACTGTCTAAACTGAGATTTTTAAAAGGTTACATGTCTTGCCCCAATTCATAAGAGACAAAAGTAGAATAGATCTTCTTATTCTAAGTCCTTGCAGTCTTTTAACTGTTCCATGGGGTTATGATCTGTGCCAAAAGAGAGGTATAAATAACAGAGATAAATTATGTTCCATAGAGGAAAGTCAGGGAGCGCTCTATGAAGCGTTTCTTGACTGACCTTGGAGAATGGGTTGGATTCTGAGCTAAAGGAAGGGAAAAGGACATCCCAGGAAGGAAAAGAACGAGCAGAAACACAAATGCAGCTACTCAGGAAATGTGGTTTAGGATTGACTCACAGTCTAGACTGAGCAGAGCATAAGGGGCATGGAAGGCTAATGGGACAGGCACAGATGAGCAGCTAAGGCTTACCCTCGGGAGCCTTGAATGCTAGGGTGAAGACAGTATTAATTTAGTAGTCATTGGGACGCCATCTGACATTTTAGAGCAAGAGGGTGACATGATTAAAGACTTTAGCAGGATTAATATGTCAGTTGTGAGTAGACTGCACTAGTGTTTGGAAAGGGTAGGTGAGGAGACAGTTAAAAAGCTATTACAGTTGTCCAAGTGAGGAGTAATAAGGGCTTCTGTGAGGACCGTGTAAGTGGGAGTGGAAAGAAAGGAAGAGATGAAGACACTGTGAACTCGCTGGAAGCAGAATGAATATAAACTGACTAGTAATTTAAGGGGTCCTAGATGACCAGATTAACATGATGATGAAGGTTTTAAGCTGGAGTGATTGAGCAAACAGAAAATCAGAGGGAGCTGGTTTAGGAGGATCTGCTATATTCTCTTTCGAGATGTGGCATTTAAACTACTGAGAAGTTTGGACTGGCAGAAAATCAGCCCTCTGACGTGGGAAGGTACCCATCTTCCAGCATTTTTCTACCCCCTCAGTCACTTCTATACTGTCCCCTGTGAATAGCAAAATGTCTCTTACAGGACGGTTTTCAAGCCTGGTGTGGCTCACTGGCTACCCAAAATGCAAATTCACTTTCTGACATACAGGGAAATGTTTCTGGAGGTTGTTTTTTATTTGTGCTCTTTTTTCCTTAGTCACTTGCAGTTGAATGCATAAACTCCAAACTCTGTTCCAAATGGCATTTATTTCTAAGGATTTTTAACTCAGCCATAGTTGCCCTCCTGCCTGGTACTGCTGTTTATTACCTGGTTCCTCAACTAGGTCAGGACAGCATACAAAAGTGCCTTAATTGCCACGATATTGGGAACTGAATTAATCCATAGCAGATGAATGAGGATAATGAAATCAATTTCTTTTCTCTCAATGGTGTGTGCAGCATCATCTCTTCTGATACACTTCAGTGTCTGACCTTTTAAACTGACAGGATGTTCACTGCTGAGGCTTTTAAAAGACATCTATCTCTCCTCAGAAAAATGGAAGCCAGACATCCAAGACCGACTTATATTTGTCTGTGAATCAAGCTGTCATTTTTGTTCTGCCAGAGTCTGTTATCACGTCTGGACAAGTAATTATTCTCTAGGTTAGGTTCTTACAACCTTGAATTTTTAGGAAAGTCCTTGAGACTCAAAGCAGTCGCTTTCTTGCTGCTACAGTTCATGCATATTAGTGAGTTATGTAGTGACTTGGCAGCTATTACTGCTATTAAGCATTTAGTCTATTAAGCACACCATTCTTTTAACTTTGCAAAAGCTTCTAGCCTCCATCTGTTTCTCCTATTTATTAAGATCCTATTTAGTTCTCTGACCGCATTTAGGAAACTGGCAGCATATTCCTTGTAGAGCAGGTGTGAGCTGGGACATAGAAGGACGAGATGGAGCAAAGACAAACGACTGGCTTCTTTAGGTACATGTAACTTCTGGCAGGAATCGTGGAAGTAGGGAAGAGAGGGCTTCCTACTCAGTACTCATTTCTGCTGGAAACAGGGAACTCATTTCATACTGCTGAACAAAGCGCAGCCACGGCACAGTGAAGTAGGGCTGACAGAGGACAGAAGGTCCAGATTTTTCTGGCAGACACTGGAAACACACTATAGTACGTGGAACATGAAATCTAACTCAAACTGATGCAGCTCATCTAAGTTGCTAGGCACTCCAAATCAACTCAGAATTCAATAGTTTCCAATGAAAACCTTAGGTCAGATTTCAGGGGAAAAAATCCTCAGTGAGAGATTTAATAATGTATAAAGAGACCGGCACCTCCTACAGAATTCTGTTTGAAATAGAGAATTGCTGGAATAAAATTCTCATTACCTACTTCTGCTTGGAGGAGAAACCATTTGCAAGCAGTTAGACAGTAGGTCAGTCACAGATATTACACAGTGTAAATTTAAGCTTGGTAGTTTGACAACAGTATTTCGACTATATTTTGAAAAGGTGTTTCTGCTTTTTCATGCTCATTTACCCATAGGAAGTCACCACCGTGGGCAAAAATTCACACAGCCCTCTCTGACTGCCCACTCCCAATTACCCCGCTTCCGGGGCTCTCATGATGAGTAAGATATAGCACGTTGTCCAGAGTCTTAATCTTTAAAACATCATTCATAATATAAAAGCACAGCCTAGTACACACAATAAAGACTGTAAGGAACCAAAGGAATCAGAGTGCAGGTTCTCAAGTCTACACTGCAGATTTATAGGAATGAAGAGAAAAGCATGTTTTCCACCTGTGAAGAAGAACAGAACAGGTGAAGGGGCTACCCACATCACATTACACTTTTTGTTTCCAAACGACATGTGATCCTGACCATGCTTCAGGCTTCGGGATGAATGACAGCCATTTCCTCTCCGGTCCTTTATGTACAAATGGTCCGAAGAATCTTAGTATTATTAGGAAAAAATAGTAAAACATAAGTATGCTGATCACTTTACTACTTGTTTTCCCCTACAATTACTGGAAAGACATAACATTTGAGGAAACAAGAGTGCTCCTGGGAAGAGTGCTTTCTTCCTTAAAATTTCACCCCTTCTTAAGACGTGGGAATACATTATTTATTTTGTATGGGGTTAGCCTCAGCTGAAACTTTTAACAAAATAAAGTAAGAATACAGGCCTCCCAATTCATTAAAAAAATTGGCATAAAACCTGAATACTACTATGGGTATCCTCATAAACATACAAACCGAAAACCACCACTGAGTGACATCAGTGTGGCGCAGCTTCATGCTTATCATTTCTTTCTGATCTTCATGGAGGCATCTCTGGTGTGGCATTTGGAGTATGGTGCACCTATTTCCCTTGGCTCTGCTCTCACTCATACCTCTTTCATTTAGGACTGCAACAAGGATAACTGCCCTTCTCAGTGGTTTTATACTTAGTCATTGGATGTGCAGAACAGTGATTATGAACACTCTGTTGTTGTTGCCAAATCATCTGTTGAGTTTATAATGTTGAGAGACCCATGGTAGAGTTCTCATGGGTAGTTACTGTCTACCAATATGTCCAGCTGAAACAAACAGGAAATTCTAAGAGCAAAACTATTTATGTACCATGTGATCTAAATAATTAACTATTTATGTACCATGTGATCTAAATAATTTGATGACTGCACCAATATGAGAAGAGGGACTACTTTCCATTGTCTTTTAGGCTTAACTTGGGTGACATCAAAAAATAAAATGGTTCTATTTAATCTTCCTATTTTGGTTGGAGCTTTTCTAAATATTGGACTCTCAAGGCCTTAATTATCAGAAAGAAAATTCAATTTCTTTAGGAAATTATCTCCCTCTTGCTTTTAAGAATCTGAGCTCTGCCAAACAGAAACAATAAATAGGAAATAGTGAGTCTTTTAGAACCGATTGGAAAAGCCAGGATGCCATCTTTCAACTTGCAGTGTACATTACCAAATGGAGACTGTTTTCTACAAAACATTAAAGGCTCTTTTCCATGTGTTACTTGGCTCAGTGCTTGGGAAAAAAAAAATTCTCACATTTAGAAAAAATGCATTAACTGAATCTGCAGTGCATCTCATCCAATCCTTAGGAAAATGCTCTATCTTTGCAGTAAGGGCTGGAAGTGCTGCAGTTATATATAAGGTGGGCTAACAAAGGAACGTGCATCATGAGATACCATATACTGGTTGGCACTGCAGCAAGAGGAAACTGAAATAAGCTTCAGGACAGATTTCTCTAATCGGCAACTTCAAAAAATATTTTTGCAGTTGAAAGCTGCTTTCAGAAAACTGGAGGCACAGACCAAATGCTTTTCCAAGGTCATTATGCTTGAGTTCTGTTCTCAGTTTTGCTGTTGCTTTCTTTCTTCTTAAATTCTTTCCCTGAAATATGGAAACACCTAGAAAGCATTACCTTAGAAACAGGCAAACCTGACACACCCAGTAAACTGGGTATCCCATGCTTGTAGGTGGACTCAAGCCCGGTGTCCTCAATAGAGATTTTTTCCTTGAGCTGTCCAGATTCAAAGAGGTTCTTTTAATACACATAACTTAGTTTTACCTAAAGCTACCTCCTCTAGCGGCTGTTACCTAAGCCTATTGTGTAACCATTACCCTTGGTTTGCAAAAGGACATGTCTGTCTCTGCTCTTGATCATACCATCTGCCACAGAAGGAACATTTCCAGGCCAGTAATTACGTTTTGCAATATGCACATTTTTACCATTCCCACTATGTAGCAGGCAGAGAACGATTGTTACAGCAGAGATTACCATTTGCAAATCTGTTCTGTCTGTTAGGGATTGTTGCCCTAGCAGGTGGTGACTATATGGAGAGGCTGCCATTTGGAATTCCCTACTTGCTAAGGCAGAGGCAGGTTCAGAGAGGTGAGAGTTGTTTCTGACTTTGAACCCTGGCTGACTGGTCCAATCGGGATGGACATTCCAGGAGTGTAAGTAACTAGTACAGTGACACCCTTCTAATCTTTTACAGCGCTGCCCACGGTGCTGAAGTCAGAGCACAGTGGGCTCCTGAGGGGAGCCAACGACATTTTCTGGACAGTGCTCCTCTATGTGCAGAAATCCTTCAGAATGCCACCCCTGTGACTTAAAACTAGCTTCAAATAAATAACTGCACTCCAATCAAGTCAGAGGAAGTTAGTCAACATCTCCCTCTCCTCTCCAAGACACTGGGGATTTTCTCGTAAGTCATAATTCAATCCTTCATTAGAAGGAAGAAAAAATGTAAATTAAAAATACCTCAGCCAAGCCATTCCCAGAAGCAATAACTGAAATCTCTGCTGGCTAAACAAGAGGCCGCCAGGCTGCTATCAGAACCCCTCTGTTTGCTATCAGTTTAGGCCACAATTAATTTAAAAATTTTACTTCCAATGTAAAGCGAGGGAATACAATAATCCCAATTTACTTTTTTAATAAAAAGCTTAAGTGGAAAGGGTCCTTTGGGAAGGCTCAGCCCAGGCCAAGGTAATTCTCATCACGAGGAAAGGCCCTTGTTTAAGATGCAGAATCACAGGACCGCCTGCGTTCTCTTTCCAGAATGCTTCCTCTGAGCTGAAGCCAATTCTTTTATTTTTTATTTTTTTTTCCTTTTTGGTTTTGAAAAAAAGTAAAAATGAACTTGCAAACACCAGCAGTAACTGCCTTATAAAAGCAATTCTAAGGAATCAGAAGGCTCTGCTGAAAGAATATCCTACAAAAGTGGTTAGGGAACAGAAGCATGAAGGAGCAGGTCATGAAACAGAATGTACCAAACATACAAAGCATCCAGAAAGGAGCAGGGATCTCCTTCTAGAAGCAGTAGGATAAGATGCACAAGGGACAGCAGTGGGAATCAGAGAAAAGGGGGCAGTAAGCAGAAGGTCATAGGAGGTTTGTTCAAAAAAGTGGTCTGGATTAGAGGAAATCAACCTCAGGTTACAGAGGGCATCTGAAAAGGTACTGATTTAGCACGAGATTCTACTATCTGGGCTAACCATTAAGAGCAAACAGGGCCCTTTTCTGCCCTATCAGAACTAGTGCAGCAGGCGGACTCTTCTGGGTCATGCTTAGGCACAGTGGAAAAAAGGATGTGTGTGTGTGTGTACTAAGTCGTTTCAATTGTGTCTGACTCTCTGCGATGTCATGGACTGTAGCCTACCAGGCTCCTCTGTCCATGGGATTCTCCAGGCACGAATACTGGAGCAGGTTGCCATGCCCTCCTCCAGGGGATCTTCCCGAGCAGGGATCTAACCCCTGAGTCTTATGTCTCCTGCATTGGCAAGTGGGTTCTTTACCACTGGCACCACCTAGGAAGCCTGGAGCAAGGGATGGGCATAACTAACTCAATGAAAGTTAATTTAAGATGGAGACACTGTCCTAGGAATAATTCCCCAATAGCATTCTAATGCTCAAATCAGATTAATAAAATCTTTCTTTGAGCATTCTATGGCTGATAGCAATCATATTTTTTATTTCTATGACAACACAGATTTGTTTCTGTTCCCATCCCTCGGCCTCTTTCGAGTCTCTTTCACTCTCTCTCTATGTATGGGCCATGTCTCAGGGTTCCCACGGGATCCATCTGTGGCCCTCTTTTTATCACACTTGTTCCTTTATATGTATACAAGCAATAAATAAATACTTCTAAATCACATCTCACCCCTCGCTCCCCTATTGCTTTCTGAAAATTCTAGTTACATAACCAGCTATCTACCAGAAGTCTTCACCTGCATTTCCTAAAAGCACTCAAAAATAAACACCATCATATCCAAAACTAAACTGATGCTCTTTAGCCTTACCCCCTATTTCTCCTGGGCAAATTGTCTTCCTCCTTTATTTCTCTTCGCATTTTCATATTAACATCTGCTAAGGAGTGAACTGTGTCCTAAAAATTCATATGTTGAACCTCTAACTCCAAAGTGATGGTATTTGGAGGTAGAGCCTTTGGGAGATAATTAGGGTTAGATGAGGTCATGAGGGTGTGTCCCTGTGGTGGGTTTAATGCCTTTAAAAGAGAGTCTAGGGAGTTTGCTCTCTTCTCTCTCTCCTGCAGGTAAGCAATTGGATAAGAAAGCTGTGGTACATATACACAGCTTAATGGAGTATTAGCCATTAAAAAGAATACATTTGAATCAGTTCTAATGAGGTGGATGAAACTGGAGCCGATTATACAAAGTGAAGTAAGCCAGAAAGAAAAACACCAATACAGTATACTAACGAATACATATGGAATTTAGAAAGATGGTAATGATAACCTTGTATGTGAGACAGCAAAACAGACACAAATGTATAGCACAATCTTTTGGACTCTGTGGCAGAGGGAGAGGGTGGGATGATTTGGGAGAATGGCACTGAAACATGTATAATATCATATAATAAATGAGTTGCCAGTCTAGGTTCGATGCAGGATACAGGATGCTTGGAGCTGGTGCACTGGGATGACCCAGAGAGATGGTATGGGGAGGGAGGTGGGAGAGGGTTCAGGATTGGGAACCCGTGTACAACTGTGGTGGATTCATGTTGATGTATGGCAAAACCAATACAGTATTGTAAAGTAAAATAAAGTAAAATTAAAATAAAAAAGAGGTAAAATGAAAGAAAGAAAAAGTCATGTGAGCATGTAGCAGCCACCAACAAGCCAAGAGAAGAGACCTCAGAAAGAATCCTACTGGCACCTTGCTCTTGGACTTCCCAGCCTCCAGAAGTGTGAAATAAATCTCAGTTTAAGTCATCCTGTGTATGGTATTTTATTAGGGCAACCTGAGAAGACTAATCTATCATTTAACGAACCACCCAAGGTTGAGACTAAACATTAATTCCAGGCCCTTATTCTCAACTACTTTCCATATTTAATCAACTGTGACGTTCTCTTTCACTGTCATTTCTCTCTGACTTTCAAATACGTCCTTTCTCTAATTCGACTGTCTCTCTTCTAATGCAGGACATACCATATCATATCCAGATAACTTTAATCGCCTCATTCTCGATCACCGTGCTTTAGACTGGTCACCTCCTTAACATGCTCATCTCTGCAACTATCACTCCTTCATGATGATACCATAATGATCCTTCCCAATTGCAAAACTGACCCTGTCATGTACCTGTTTAAAATTCTAATGTGTTATCAACAACTTTAGGGTAAAAATCTGAGAAATTCAGTATTTTTTAAAAGAAAAATCTTCAATGTCTGATTGAACAAGCAGAACCCTGATTGGGGGCATGTGGGGGGGCGCCCTTTCCCATGTTCCCCATCTATTATTTGCAAAAAAAAAAAAAAAAAAGGCTGCTGCTGCTGGTAAGTCACTTTAGTCGTGTCCAACTCTGTGCGACCCCATAGATGGCAGCCCACCAGGCTCTCCTGTCCCTGGGATTCTCCAGGCAAGAACACTGGAGTGGGTTGCCATTTCCTTCTCCAATGCATGAAAGTGAAAAGTGAAAGTGAAGTCGCTCAGTCGTGTCCGACTCTTAGCGATCCCATGGACTGCAGTCTACCAGGCTCCTCCTTCCATGGGATTTTCCATGCAAGAGGACTAGAGTGGGGTGCCATTGCCTTCTCCGAAGTCTCTTAAACCTTCTTTCTGAATTGCAAAGGGTAGATTCAAAAGGTTACTGCTTAGGGAGGTGAAGGAATGCAGAAACAAAGGAAATGTAGTTAAGAAAAAATAGTTTCGCAATAAAGTAGAGTTCTAGTTCCCCCTCAAGGAATATACATAATATATATCTTTGAGTTCTTCGAAAGGAACTAGGCCCCCACCCAGGAGGCAGGATGAGAATTTCAGTCTGAACACCACTCTCTGTGCAGCCCTAACCCCAACTTTTCCCTCTGAAAAATCTTCCTTAAATAAATAAATAAACAATCTCCCTTAAAAACCATCAGGGAGTTTGAGTATTTTGAGCACAAGTCCATGCTTTCCTTGCTAGGCCCTGCAATAAAGCTTTCTCTGCTCCAAACGCCAATGTTTCAGTTTGCTTGACCTTACTGCATGTCAGACACATAAACTTAGGTTAGACAACATGATCACCCCTTATTTTCCAATTTTATCCCCTGACACAGCGTCTCATAATACCGGATTACTTGTGCTTCCCCAAACACATCATGTTCTTTAATATTTTGCTGACTACTTATGTTGCTCCCTTCACTTCAAATGCTGTCCTCCCCAAAATTATCCTGACAAATTTCTATTTATTCTTCAAAATGCAGCTCAAGTGTCAATTTTTCTTAGAAGCATTTTTCTAATCCTTACTTTTTCTCACTATGCTTTTCTACCTGTACAAAACTTTTATTTCTAGTATTTCCCTATATTGGAATTCTTTTAAATAAACTTTAATAGACGCTTTCCACAAGTTTTAATTTGTAAATATTTTATTGTTGCCAAGTTTAAAATATGTAATGTTATTATGGTTTCCTCTTTAGTTGCTTTTTAG
>SJYC01122811.1:0-15861 GCA_006408675.1 Madoqua kirkii
ATCACTGCGGACTGTGATTGTAGCCCTGAAATTAAAAGATGCTTGTTCCTTGGAAGTAAAGCTATGACAAATCTAGACAGTGCATTAAAAATCAGAGACATCCCTTTGCTGACAAAGGTCCATATAGTCATAGCTATGGTGTTCCCACTAGTCATGGATGGATATGAGAGTTGGACCATAAAGAAGGCTGAGAGTCAAAGAACAGAAGCAGATGTGTATAAGAGACAGGTATTTCCCCAGTGAAAAATTATATTCATATATACTTCCATCAATACTATAGGCATATGCCAAGACCAATGTATTTTATAATTTATCCCTAATACTACTGAATTCAAGATTGTTCATCCTGTCCTATTATTTCTTCTTATGTGGCTTAGAAGAGGCAATGTAAAGAAACTGAGTTGCTCAGTAAATGTATTAAAATATTGAAACGGTTAGGTAGATATTCTTTGGATTTTATCTTAAAGAAAATTAATTTCCTCCAACTCTGTTACTCTCAGTTTTCTCCTATAAGATGTAAAGAAACATATTATATAATATTAGAGGGAAGGTGAATGTTCACCATTTCCTAAGATCTAGGAACACTGGATACCACATTTTATTCATAGCTTTTTTTTTTCTTTTCTGCTTTCCCCTCAGGGAGTATATGGACTGCTGTCTATCAAAACCAAGCATTTCCTAGACCTGTGAACATTATCAATATACCATGTCAAATACTGTAATGGATATTTTTATCTCTACAACAATAAGAAGAGTTAATGATATAAATAACTATTATTTGATTTTTTAATCAAAGATTTTAACAAAAATGAGACATTCTTTTTTGCCCTTACAGATACTCTCCTTTTTTTCCTACAAAGTGAAATCTTGAATAATTTATCCTGTGCAATTGTCCATCCTGCCACAGTAAACTTAGTGTCCCCACTTTCTGCTTTCAGTGTCATTTCATTGTCCTCTGAGCCATTCTAAGATTATCTGTGTATAGTTGCTAGATTAATCATTTGTATGAACCTGACTCCGTGACAAAACTTATTTAGCTCATAGACGACTGGACACAGTTTTTCAGTTGTTTTAGAATACTGAAAAGACATTAAATCTCCCTTAGATATTTACTTTCAAGATTAAGAGATGCAGGTCACCCTATGTTTCTTTAAAGTATTAACAAACTCTTTATATCTTCTCCTGTTTCTGCTTTGAGTTATTTAAAATTTGTCACCAAAAATGTTTACTATGAAACATAAACTTGACCAATATATTACAATGAGTATCTGACTAGCTCTGAATATAATGGAATCATTGCTTTCTGCAGAAAGCTAGTAAAAAATAAATCAATCAGAATGTGCATTTTTTGAAATTTGCACTATTAATAAAATAAAAATGTCATACCATAGACTTCAGTAATTAATCTCCTTTTACATTATTTCTTTTGAAATAGGAATAAGTTAAGAAAACTATGGTACAATGGTTCACTATTAAGAATGCAATAAAGATGTTATGCATATATGAAGATTTTTATAATATATTTAATATTCATAGAACTCATAGCATGAAAGTTGTTCACTAAGTCTGGGCCTGTCTATTTCCTTGGTAAGGAAAAATTGAAGAGATTATTTTTTTCCTCCATTTCCATGAAACTCCTCCTCACTACAACAAAATAAAGAAATGAAGAGACAAATGTTTCCTGATTACTTGTTTGGTTGGAAGAGAAGGGCTTTAGGGTGTTCAAGAATGTCCTAAGTAAAAGACACTACTATGAGATGAAAGAGTAACTTCTTTATGAAAATATTAATAGCTCAAAAGGAAGATTATATAATTACTAAGAATCAGATTCACCTCCCCAGAAAGACTTCTGTTTTGATTTTGGATTTTAAGAAAAGACATTCATTAACTGTGTAAGAGATACTTCATGGTCTTTATAGGACACCTATCATTATGTTTCTATGAATGCATGATTTCTAAAACTAATTTATTGCTCCTGTATCTGTGCAGAGTACATGATGTGAAATGCCAGGCTGGATGAATCACAAGCTGGAATCAAGATTGTCAGGAGAAATATCAACAACCTCACTCTAATGATAAAAAGCAAAGAGGAGCTAAAGAGCTTCTTGATGAGAGTGAAAGAGGAGAGTGAAAAAGATGGCTTAAAACTTGGCATTCAGAAAACTGAGATCATGGCATCCAGTCCCATCACTTCACAGCAAATAGATGGGGAAAAAGTAGAAACAGTGACAGATTTCATTTTCTTGGGCTCTGAAATCACTGCGGACTGTGATTGTAGCCCTGAAATTAAAAGATGCTTATTCTTTGGAAGTAAAGCTATGACAAATCTAGACAGTGCATTAAAAATCAGAGACATCCCTTTGCTGACAAAGGTCCATATAGTCATAGCTATGGTGTTCCCACTAGTCATGGATGGATATGAGAGTTGGACCATAAAGAAGGCTGAGAGTCAAAGAACAGAAGCTTTCAAATTATGGTGCTGGAGAAGACTCCTGAGAGTCCTTTGGTCAGCAGGGAGATAAAACCAGTCAATCCTAAAGGAAATCAACCCTGAATACTCATTGGAACAACTGATGTTGAAAGCTGAAGCTCAAATACTCTGGCCACCTGATGCAATGAGTCAGCACGCTAGAAAAGACCCTTATACTTGGAAAGATTGAGGGAAGGAAGAGAAGGGGGTGACAGAGGATGAAACAGTTGGATGGCATCATCGAGTCAATGGACATGAGTTTGAGTAAGTTCAAGGAGATTGTAAAGGACAGGAAGCCTAGCCTGCTGCAGTTCATACGGTCACAAAGAATTGGACAGGACTGAGTGAGTGAACAATGAACAACCATATCTAGTCAACCTCAGACTTTATCTGTTTTAAGATTTAAAGTATGTTCATTCATTTTCAAATTACAAACATGGTGAGGAAATAATATTTCAGTTCACTTCAGTTGCTCAATCATGTCTGACTCTTTGTGACCCCTTGGGCTGCAGCACACCAGGCTTCCCTGTCCATCACCAACTCCCTGAGCTTGCTCAAACTCATTATCCATCCAGTCAGTGATTTCATCCAACCACCTCATCCTCTGTCACCCCCTTCCCTTCCTGTCTTCAGTCCTTCCCAGCATCAGGGTCTTTCCCATGAGCCAGTTCTTTGCATCAGGTGGCCAAAGTATCGAAGCTTCAGCATCTCTCTTTAAAAAAACAACCCACCTCCTACGTGCTAGTTTAGCACAAATAGGAAAATTTTAACACTTATGAGTATCATCGTATAGTAAGCAAAGCAGGCAGATGAACTTGCATTTAAGGCTTTAACTTCTTCTTGGGTTGTCAAAACCTCAGCAGGAACTGTTCTCGCCTCTAATTCAGTCAAGGAAAAGCATAGCTACTCCAAAAGCTACCCTCTTGTTTTCACCTTTTATATGACAGTTAGGAAAGCACGTGGTCAAATCATTACAACTTGCCACAATCTTCACAGCCTTTGCCCCGCTTGGGACCTGTCTTGCGTATTAACATTTACAGATCGAGGGATAATAGTAGAAGAGAAGAATAAAGGGTAGGATATCGGATGGATTGAAGCCATTGTTTTTCACTACAGTACAAATTAGGATGACAGACCAAAGATTAGGCACCATCAATTTTAGGTGGCCTCCATCAACACACTCAAAATCCACATTTCCAAACATGAGTGGAGAGCTGGAAAATTCCACATTAGCCCTCTCCACATGCCTGGAAAGCAAATGCTACTTCTGCATGTCTTACTTTCATACTTTACTGCTGATTCTTTTTTTTTTTTAATTCTATATTATAGCAGGAAATAACAAATGAATAAACAAACTACTTCACTCAAACAGGCCAAAGGGTCCTTATTGGGAAAAATGTAAATGCCATATTCTCTACTATTCTCAACTCTTTGTCAACTGAGACCTCTCAGAGATGGCCTCAAATATAGTCTGAGTTGATGGGCCTAATTAAAAAAGCTAAATTTTTACTAAATGTTTAGCTAAATGTTTGCATGTTTACTCACAGCAAGACTTCATATTATCATGAAATCCCTATTCGATTTGTGTTGCTTTTCTCAGCCTTTACATTTCCTTAAAGGAACTCTTTTAATGTTCAAAATCACAGTTAGAGAGCAGGATTAGCCTGCTATAGCTTTGATTCCCAAGGGACATGAAATGGGTCTTCTGATTAATGTTTTGTTTGGGTGTATATCACTTACCCGCAGCAGAAAGGCTTGTTGCGGAACTGAAATGCCTTTGATGTAGACTGTTTACTGTCGTGTTTACACTCTCCTGGGAGAAGTGGGTCTGCTGCTGATGGTTGCCTTGTGCACTAGGGAGAGACCTGTTAATCAGGCATCAGGATCAGTCTTATTGCTAAGTTTTTGTTAGACTGTAAGTTGGTAGGGCAGTTGTCAGCAACATGCATTTGTATGAATCTGTTGCCTGACACCCCAAAATAAATACCTCTATTTTGGCAAGAAAAAAAAGGTAGAAATTTTAAAGAAGCAGAACACCAGAAAACAGAGAACAGAACTCTCAAAATTAAATTTACGTGAGAAGATAATGCTGAAGGAGACAAAGATCAACTGAAACGATATGGGAAAACTAGATGACAAAGAACATGAAAGTTGACCAAGAATCCCTGATATTCCATGAAAATATACCATAATAAGCAAAAAACTGAAAGCACCCTAATTCATGTATTAATATCTAAGCTTGAACGGGATGAGATATAGGAAGGTTTGCAGCTGGAATTCGGAGTGCCAACATCACTATCATTCAGAGACTTGACCTGAATGAAATATTAAATTCTTATTTATTTCAAAAAATGTATCAAATGCCTCACTTTTTAAAGAAAGATTTTATGAGTTTTGTGGATTTGGTTCTGATTTGGTCTGCTTTATTTGTTTATGGGATTAGAAATAGTCCATGGTTAAAACATTGAATACGTTTTGGATTTTATTTTACTTTGGTCTCAAAAAGTCTTTCAAGTTGATCCCATTTAGAATTCAAGTTTTTTCTAGGTGAAGTATTACTCCAATATACTGTTTCCAAGTTGGTGCATAGCATATCACACAAGGATACTGCAAGGACCTAACATACTACTCTGAATGTGATTACTGAATCTTTTAGTTATATTCCATTTATGTTAAGTTCATAAAGTTTGATCAGCAATAGTTTCTATCAGTCAGATATAGTAATACTGAAATGGATCAGGAATTCTGTGTTCTAAGGCACCTAATACACATTAAGGGTGGTTACTATTTTAATAAATGAAGGAGAAAGTGACAAGTATTAGTGAGGATATAGCAAATAGGAATTGTTGTGCACTGATGATGGGACTACAGAATGCTGTAGCCACTATGGAGAATATTATGGTAGCTTCTCAAAAAATTAAGAATAGAACCACCATATGATTCAGTAATTCCATTTCTGGGTATATACCCAAAAGAATTGAAAGCAGAGACTTGAAGAGATATTGGTATACTCTTGTTCACAGCAGTGTTATTCACAATAACCGAAAGGTACAAACAACCCAAGCACCGACTGACACACATCAATGGGTAAAGAAAATGTGGGAAATACATACAATGGAATAGTATTCAGCCTTTAAAAGGAAGAAAATTCTGACATTTGCTACAACATAGAGGAACCTTGAAGACATTATACTAAGTGAAATAAGCCAGTCACAAAAAGACTAATACTGTATGATCTGACTTATAGGAGAAAACCAGAGCAATCAAATCCATGGAAACAGAAAACAGAATGGCAGTTACTGGGGCTGGAGGAAGTGGGAATTTACCCACCTCCTATTGTTTAAAAGGTACAGAGTTTCAGTTTTGCATGATGAACAAGTTCTATGAATGGATGTTGCTGATGGTAGATAGTACCATGAATATACTTGATTTCCCTGAAAAACACAGGTATAAAAACACTAAGAGGGCAAATTTAAGTTGTGGGCATTGTACTACAACTAAAATTAAAACAAATAAAATACCCTTCTGGTGAGACTATGGAAGAAATTTTAGTACCATATTTTATTTGCATTTATCATTATCTTAAAATACTAAAATAGCATGAAGAAAGGAATTTTCAGGAAAATATTAAGGTTTTGTGTATTTGACTCAATCAACTGGTTACTTCATTTAAAAAAAAGTAATTCATTTTTAACATCACAGATGGTGATGTCACGTAAAAAATACTTGATTAACTAGCTTTCATGAGCTATTTTAAATATTCAATCACATACTTATTTGTCAAAATATAAAAAAAAACTACATCTTTTAATTATTGATGTAGGTTTTTCAATTCTCATTGTAAAGAAGGGAGTAAAAATTTATTTTTAACATGGCATTGCAAAGCAAAATCTCCTTAAGTACCATAACTCTCAGGTGAATTAAAGTTGTATTTCAAATACCCTGACCATGCATGTGAATACTGATGTACTGCCCTTTGTTGAAAATCTACTTGAATTTTAAACAGATTTATTGAGATGCAATTTGCATACTAAATATTCAAGAACTGTAAGTGTACAATTTAATAATTTTTTAGTAAATTAAACAGTTTTGCTGTCAACACCACAACCTTGTTTTTGAACGTTTTCATCAAACTATAATTGTCCTTTGGGCTAATTTACAGGCGTTCTTTGCAATCACCCTTAAGCCCAGGCAATTACTGTTGTTTCTTTATAGTTTGGCCTTATCTAGAAATTTCACATGAACAAAATTTTCCAGAAATTTCACGTGAACATTATGGTCTGGCTTCTTTTACTTAGTGCAATGATTTGAGGTCCATCTGTGTTGTAGCATATATCAGCAAATCACTTCTTTTGTTCCTACATAATATTGCATTGTGTGAACATACACACTGTGTTTATGAATTCACAAGCTGATGGGCACTTTGTGTTTGTCCTTTGGGCTTTTATGAAGAACACAGTTATGAATATTTACATTCAGGTCTTTGAATGGACAAAAGTTTTCACTTTGGGTAGATACTGGAATTGAGAGGAGAGGAACTTATGAGTAATGTGGTAAGTTTATGTTTAATTTATTAAGAAATTACCAGTCTTCTAAAATGTCAAAACCATCTTACATTCTCATTTCAACATGTGAGAGTTCCAGTTTCTCCAAGTTCCGTAATAACTCCTGGTAAAGTCCAGTTTCTTGATTATAGCTCTTCTAAATGGCTGTGTAGCAGTATCTCACTGAAATATTTATTGGATCTTCCTCATCGCTAATACCTCTTCATGGATTACAGCTTTGCTGGGGCAAAGGGACTTATGTAACTGGAAGCTATGAGCCATGCTGTGCAGGGCCACTCAAGATAGACTGGTCATAGTGAAGAGTTCTGATAAAACGTGGTCCACTGGAGAAGGAAATGGCAATTAACTCCAGCTTTCTTGCCTAGAGAACTCCATAAACAGTATGAAAAGTGGTAAGATATGGTACTGAAAGATAAGCACCTCAGGTCAGAAGGTGTCCAATATGCTACTGGGGAAGAGCAAGGAAAGGGTAATTACTCAACAAAAAATGATGTGGTTGTGCCAAATGGAAATGACGTTCAGCTGTGGATGTGTCTGGTGGTGAAAGTAAAGTCCCATGCTATAAAGAACAATATTGATATGACACTGAAAGATGAACTTCCCATGTCGGTAGGTGCCCAATATGCCACTGGAGAAATAGCTCCAGAAACAATGAAGAGACAGAGCCAAAGCAAAAACTCCACCTGGTTCTGGATGTGACTGGTGATAGAAGCAAAGTCCAATGCTGTAAAGAAAAATATTGCATAGGAACCTGGAATGTTAGGTCCATAAATCAAGGTAAATTGGATGTGATCAAGCAAGAGATGGAACTGAACATTGACATTTTAGGAATCAGTGAACAAAAGTGAACAGGAATGGGAGAATTTAATTGAGGTGAGCATATATTTAAATCTGTGGGCAAGAATCTCTTAGAAGAAATGGAGTAACCCTCATAATCAACAAGTCTGAAATGCAGCACTTGGGTACAATCTCAAAAATGACAGCATGGTCTCAGTTCATTTCCAAGGCAAACCATCCAATATCACAGTAGTCTATTTCTCATCCACTGATGCTGAAGATGTTGAATTTGACCAGTTCTATGAAGACCTACCTACAACACTTTCTAGAACTGACACCAAAAAAAAAAAAAAGAAAGAAAGAAAAGAAAGAAAGATGTCCTTTTCATCACAAGGGGTTGGAATGCAAAAGTAGGAAGTCAAGAGATACCTGGAATAACAGGCAAGTTTGGCCTGGGAGTACAAAATGAATCAGGGCCAAGGCTAACAGAATTCTTTCAAAAGAACATATTGGTGATAGCAAACACCCTTTTCCAACAAGCTAATAGACAACTCTACACTTGGATATCACCATATGGTCAATACAAAAAAAAAAAAAAAGACTGCTTATATTCTTTGAAGCCAAAGATAGATAAGCTCTATACAGTCAGCATAAACAAGACCTGGAGCTACTGCAGCTCAGATCATGAGCTCCTTATTACAAAATTCAGGCTTAAATTAAAAAGGAAGGGAAAACCATGAGACTATTCAGGCATGACCTAAATCAAATCCCTTGAGATTATTCAGTGAAGATGACAAACAGATTCAAGGGATTAGATTTGGTAGACAGAATGCCTGAAGAACTATGGACAGAGGTTAGTAACACTGTACAAGGGGCAGTGACCAAAAACATCCCCAAAAAAGGAAATGCCAAAAAAAAAAGAAAAGAAAAAGAAATGCAAGAAGGCAAAGTAGTTGTCGAGGAGGCCTTAAAAATAGCTGAGGAAAGAAGAGAAGTGAAAGGCAAAGGAGGAAGGGAAAGATACATTCAAGTGAATGCAGGGTTTCAGGGAACAGCAGAGAGAAGAAGGCCTTCTTGAATGAACAATGCAAAAGAGTAAAGGAAAACAACTGAATGGGAAAGATTAGAGATCTCCTCAAGAAAACTGGAGATATCAAGGGAACATTTCAAGCAAGTATAAAGGACATTTCAAGAACAATAAAGGACAGAAGCTGCAAGGACCAAACAGAAGGAGAAGAGATTCAGAAGAAGTGGCAAAAATACACAGAAGAACAAGACCAATAAGGTCTTAATGACCCAGATAACCACGATGGTGTGATCGCTCTCTTAGAGCCAGATATCCTGGAGTGTGAAGTCAGGTGGGCCATAGGAAACATTACTACAAACAAACCTAGTGCAGGCGATGGAATTCCAGCTGAGCTATTTAAAATCCTAAAATATGATGTGTTAAAGTGCTACACTCAATATGTCAGCAAAACTGGAAAACAACAGTGGCCACAGGACTGGAAAAGGTCAGTTTTCATTCCAGTCGCAAAGAAGGGGAATTCCAAAGAATGCTCAAACTACCAAACAATTGTGCTCATTTCCCATGCTAGCAAGCTAATGCTCAAAATCCTTCAAGCTAGGCTTTAGCAATATGTGAACCAAGAGCTACCTTTTTTAAGCAAAGGTCCATCTAGTCAAGGCTATGGTTTTTCCAGTGGTCGTGTATGGATGTGAGAGTTGGACTGTGAAGAAGACTGAGCGCCGAAGAGTCGGACGCAACTGAGCTACTGAACTGAACTTTGTTTTTTACTTGAGTATAAATAATATAGTTTTCTCAATTTGAAATTCATACTATTCATTGCTAATATACAGAAAAAGTATTGATTGTTTTATACACTAATCTTTCATCATACGAATAAAAAATAAAAGCTTACAAGATCAAGGTCTTTTTTGGTTCTTTTTAAAGGATCTTCTACTTTGAGGATTATGCTCTTTGAATAAAGAGTGTCCGTTATTTCTTTGCATCTTGAATTTGCATCTTTCATAGCCATACTCTTAACTCCTTCAATCTGCCTTTTGCTCTGAACACTCAATAGCAATTGGCAAAAGGATCTGTCCCCTGCCTTGTGACTTTCAACAGCCTTCAGTTCAATTCAGTTCAGTTGCTCAGTCATGTCCAACTCTTTGGGACCCCATGAACTGCAGCACACCAGGCCTCCCTGTCCATCACCAACTCTCAGAGTTCACTCAGACTCGTGTCCACTGAGTAGGTGATGCCATCCAACCATCTCATCCTCTGTCATCCCCTTCTCTTCCTGCCCCCTATCCCTTCAAGCATCAAGGTCTTTTCCAATGAGTCACCACTTCTCATCAGGTAGCCAAAGTACTGGAGTTTCAGCTTTAGCATCAGTACTTCCAAAGAAATCCCAGGACTGATCTCCTTTAGAATGGACTGCTTGGATCTCCTTGCAGTCCAAAGGACTCTCAAGAGTCTTTTCCAACACCACAGTTTAAAAGCATCAATTCTTTGGTGCTCAGCTTTCTTCACAGTCCAACTCTCACATCCATACATGACCACTGGAAAAACCATAGCCTTGACTAGACAGACCTTTGCTGGCAAAGTAATGTCTCCTCTTTTCATTATGCTACCTAGGTTGGTCATAAGTTTTCTTCCAAGGAGTAAGCATCTTTTAATTTCATGGCTGCAGTCACCATCTGCAGTGATTTGGGGGCCCCCCAAAATAAAGTCTGACACCGTTTCCACTGTTTCCCTATCTATTTCCCATGAAGTGATGGGATCAGATGCCATGATCTTCATTTTCTGAATGTTGAGCTTTAAGCCAACTTTTTCACTCTCCACTTTCACTTTCATCAGGAGGCTTTTAAGTTCCTCTTCACTTTCTGCCATAAGGGTGGTGTCATCTGCATATCTGAGGTTATTGATATTTCTCCTGGCAACTCTGGCCTAAATGATGCTATAGAAAGAAAAATTTCTAGAGAACCAAAAGTCTGAAGTGAAAACTAATGATATAAAAGACAAAGATCAAGAATCAAAATTCCATGAACTGGTAGAAAAACAATAAGGAATAGCAAACACAAAGAGAAATGTTTAGTTTCTGAAGACTAATTGCAGAAGCTTCAGGGTGTGGATTCCAGCCTCTCTGTACTGCTTCTCTCCCTATTTGCATTTTCCCAAGCACCCCACCAAGGGGATTTATGTAATGCTTAGGTGCAAGTTTGCATCCTCTCTCTCTTTATTATGTTTAAGCTCTTCCATCAGATGATATTCATGGGTGTGTGTATTACAGTGCCTGTCATAGATTACACTCAACAAAGGAATTTTCTTTCTTTCAAACCAGCTGTTCTCTGAGCACTCTCCTAACTCCTTCCTATGCTTTCTTAGTAAAAGTTGTAAGCTTCTAAGAAAACCAGGAAAAACATTGGTTCTTCCTTATTTTTCAACCCCATAGCCAGTCATTTAGCCATCTTTTGGTATCAGTCAGATTGGGCTGGTACGATACATTTCATAGACTGACTCAGACAACAAGCACTTATTTCTCACAGTTCTGGTGCTCAGACAGTCCAAGATGAAGGTACCAGCATATTGGGTATCTACTGCTACTGCTACTGCTAAGTCGCTTCAGTCATGTCCGACTCTGTGTGACCCCATAGACGGCAGCCTACCAGGCCCCACCGTCCCTGGGACTCTCCAGGCAAGAACACTGGAGTGGGTTGCTATTTCCTTCTCCAATGCATGAAAGTGAAAAGCAAAAGTGAAGTCGCTCAGTTGTATCCAACTCTTAGCGACCTCATGGACCGCAGCCTACCATGCTCCTCCACCCATGGGATTTTCCAGGCAAGAGTACTGGAGTGGGGTGCCATTGCCTTGTCCAAGGACCTTTTTTTTCTGTTCTGAACATGGCCATTCTCTCATTATGTGTTCTCTGTGTCACAGAGAAGACAAAGTCAGGTCTCTTTTCTCATAAAGACACTAATCTCATCTTGAGGATTTTTCCTTCAAGACCGCAGCTAAACCTAATTACCTCCTGAAAGTCCACCTCCTAACACCATCCCACTGAGGGCTAGAATTTCAACATATGAATTTTAAGAAGACATTTGGTTAAAAGTAAGTTATGTTAATTACTCTATCTCCAAAATCTTATCTTTTTAAAATTTCTGCTTCCACTACCCTGACCAGGCTTATAGTACCTTATGCCTGTATTATCACAATAGCCTTTACTACTTACTTGAAACCAGTACATAGGCCTCATAGCTTTATATTGAAGAACAGGCAAGAATGAGCAGTTCAAGTTCTTTATTTCATCTTACTCTTGAGGTATTTATAAAGCAGTGCAAAGTGTATTAAGAAGATAACAATGCAAATATGTATTTTACCAGCTTTCTTTTGTATCTTCTGGAGGCATGAACTTGGCAGCCACATTGATTTGAGATGTTCGTTAGGTGAAAGAGGCCAAGGATGATGATATAACTATCATTTACATCCCAGCCACATCCACATCCAGAAGCAACTTACTTCATCATTTAAACTACCTCTGCTACTCTAACATTTAAGTACAGGGCTTTGAAATTCTTGCTAGGCTCTGGAGGAGTTGTTCTTACTCTGTCTTCAATTTTTTTTCCCATTCACTCTTCAGTTTAATCTAGCTTTTGTCCCCAGTGTTCTATCAGAACTCCACTTTTCATGTTCTTCAATGAACTCCACATTGCTAAATCCTATCACAGATCTCTGTCCTCATCTTATCTGTGGTCCCTGCAGATTTTGCCACAATGTATCACTCCATCCCCCTTGATACACTGTCTTCATTCAGCTTCTAGGATATAGGTACCATTTACATTTCATTTGCCCTTCAAGAGCCCCTCTTTTTGCCAATACTCCTTTTGGTGCAATGAGGCTGACCTGTATGGATAACATTGATAGATTGTGCCCCTTGCCTTCTTGCGCATCTAGTGAGAAGGGAAGGATCAGAGGAGAATGTGGTCAAAGTATGTATGCTCTGGCCTCCTGTCTTCAAGGCTTCCTTGAACTGGCTGTGTGTCTTACAAAATAGACTTTACAATAAACATTCCCCTGCTTGTCTCATCAAGTCCAGAGACTGTATTAGCACCTGGTCACCCCACTATCTCCAGAGGCTTCCAAACACACATATTTGGAAACAATTCCGATTACTTCTCTCCACTTCCACTGGAACGATCCTACGCCAGGCTGCATGACTCACATGGATGTTCACAACAGTCTCATAATTTATTTCAACCTGTACCTTCCCAACATCATTCATCATCTATCCTCAACACAGCAGTCTGAGTAACTCTTTTAAGATTTAAGGTAATACCACACATTAACCTGTTTTAAACTGTTTAGTGTGTTAAGTCATTCAGTCATGTCTGACTTTTTGTGGCCCCATGGACTGCAGCCCACCAGGCTCCTCTGTCCATGGGATTCTCCAGGCCAGAATACTAGAGTGGGTTGCCATACCCTCCTCCAGGGGATCTTCATGTCCAAGGGATCAAACCCAGGTTGCTGGCATTGCAGGCAGATTCTTTGCTGTTTGAGTTACCTACAAGGCCCTACGTGGTCTGGCCCCTTTACTTCGGTGATCGTATCTCCTATTAGTGTCCTCTGACTGGATCCATCCCAGACTCACTTCCCCAACTGAATTTCTTGCTGTTTCTCCTCCAAGTTGCACTTCCCTTGTCCTAGGGCCACTGTGTTGACTGTTTTGCCTGAAGCACTCATCCCCCAGACGTCTGCAAGTCTTTGCTCACCTGACACTTTATTAACGAAGCCTATCCTACTTAACTTTGAAATTTACAACCCACTCTCTCCCCTTTATTGTCAATCCCCCCCATTGAGCTCTATTTTTTTCCCCATATCTCTTATCACTTCTAGATTACTTGATTATCAAGCCATGTACTTAATATTATATTTACTGACTATAATTTAGTTTCTCCTAGTTAGAAAGTAAGTCCCAGGAGGTCAGGAATCTTTGCCCACTACTCTGCCTGGTACACAATACAAGTATGATAAGTAATTGTTGAATGAACATCTAAGCTCTGGGCAAACTCCTTTTATCCTTGCTTTTGGTTCATGGCACAGGAGCATTTTCATTTAGGTCCTCTGTTTGCACCTTTCCTAGAGACTTTTTCATTCAAGCTTCCCACAACCCAATTTACCTTCACATTGTTATTACTCTTCCCTGCTCAGGAGCCTTAAAGTGATGTAAAGTAGTAGTTGCTCAGTCACATCCAACACTTTGTGACCCCATGGATTGGAGCCCCCCAGGCTCCTCTGTCCTTGGCATTCTCCAGGCAAGAATGTGGGATTGGGTTGCCATGCCCTTCTCCAGATGATTTTCCTGACCCAGGGATTAAACCCTGGTCTCTTGCACTGCAGGCAGACTCTTTACTATTTGAGCTACCCAGGAGCCTTACTGCCTTTATATAATACTTCAGTCTTCTATTAAGACTTCCATTCTGGTCAAATGGAAATCTCTCTCATTTTTACCAAAATACATTCTAACACTAGACAAAATATCACCTCATACTTTTGTGGTATTTGTACTATATAGCCCTAGATAGGGTCTTTCCAATAAGCTTATAAGCTTTTTGACAATAGTCACACCATACCATTTTTTTGTAATCTCCAACTGTCATATAGACAATGTTTAAACTATGCTGTCAAATTTAATTGGAAATTTAACAATAATTGATAAATCCTTGATTCATCCACACTCAAAATACTTCTCTCAAATATAAGATGAAATTTTGCTAAATTTGTATGGCTTATTAATATGAATCTCATAATATGCTGTTCTAAGAAAGCTGATTTCTTGCAATCATGCTCTGAAACATATTTTATAAAATCTGCCAAACATTTCTTGAGGTGTGTACAAAGTGCATATATTTAATTTGAATTCTGAAGGTTAAAGCCCTTAAAATATATGTTGTGTACATGCTCTGGGTCAATCATATAATGGCAAAGTACATAAAGATGCAAAATAACATCTAAGAATTCTTGTCTTGAATAAATTGCATGCTCATTAATGCTGCATAAGTGATTCCACATATGTGTCTTGGGACATGGAGTCACTTTTCCAATTTGTGTTTATTACCTAAAAGTGTTAATGTATTATTAATTCCACACAGGATTTGGGAGGTCTTGGACTTCATTGTAACATCTAGTTTAGTTTAATTAATAATATATCTTTCTTTAATGATAAAATATCAATTAATAAACGTATACATATGAGTCTTAGAGGCCCTGGTCAGAGTCTCAGATAAGTTAACTCCAAGATGTACTGCCCAAGAAATTAAATTCTTTACCAGCATTGTTTCTAAAGCAGAAAGGAACAGAAGTGTGGGGAGAGATGGGGGGATAGAATTGCAATGTGGATCTATAGACCAGCACTTTGGAGTATATGTCTGTTTTTTGTAATTAGATTACTTCTCTTGATTAGTAATTCGTTCATCATATGATCACCCCAGAATTGGTCACTTAGTTTTATTAATCTTTTTCAGTTTTCATTCTAAAGCTTAAGATCATTAGAGTGACTTAATCTCCTGTTTAAAAAAATTAATGTGGTCATATTAATTTTTAATATTTTAATATTCATTCTAATGATCTGATAGCCAAGCAAAGATTTAATATCTATGTTGTTGTGGAAACAATTAATATTTTAGACTAGATTATTAATAATTATGCAATTTTCACATTCCTTCTTTTGGGAGGTATGTTCAGAATTTTTTTCTTACACATCCCATTTCCTTCACCCTGCTTTCCAAGTCCAACTCAGAAGTGTCTGCCTGTTCATTTTTCCTCCTCTCTGCCCCTCCTTCCAGACTTTTTATACATTATCTGCCAGGATTCCACGAGGTTCACATAAAAGAGACGTGTGGTTAGGAGAATCCTATTGAAGTCCTCTCATAAAAAGCTAGATGCCAATGAGAAATCTTGCTTTAGTTTATTCAGCAGCAGAATAGCATAGTGGTTCAAACCATAGAATCTAAAGCTTGAATTTATATTCTGGCTCTGCCTCTAGTATATGA
>SJYC01122812.1:0-17583 GCA_006408675.1 Madoqua kirkii
TGAGTTTATGATTATGAAGTTGGTTGATGTTTCACACTTTGGAAGAACTGAGCCAGGAAAATGACATTAGATCAGACAACTATCATCTCAGGAGATGCTATGAAAGAGAGTAGGTCTTCCAAGGCAGCGTCTAGAAGGACACTTCCTGCAGCTACTGGGCAGATTTTGCTCAAAATCAGACTCAGGGGTTTCAAAATTCTAGCCCAGGCTCTATTTTGTGGAGCTATAGCTTTTCTCTCTAGTCATTGCAGGGCTTACACAATAGGCCGTGGAAGAAAAGGGAAAGATGGCAGAGTGCAAATGGTACGTGGTTTGAGAAATATGAACTTTCTTCCCAAGACTGATCTAGCTACTACACATCTGAATACCTGACTGTCAGCATCGAAGACTCATGGTGACTTCTCTCTATGGTGTTATCCTGGAGAAAACCAGCCAGCCATTTGGGTGGCTTGCAGATTTTGCCAAAACCTATCCACCTTGGAAGTGGCAGCAAGAGTTTCCACCCCACCATCACATAAGCGCTTAAACAATGCCTTATTGTCTGGGATGGTTTTTTGTACTATATTGTCTTCAAATAAAGCACCCAATATATAGTACTCACTCTGTTGACTATGGAGATTAGTCCTAACATAAATACATGTAAATACACAGAAATGCACAGAAGCAGTCAGTGAGGATGAGAATAGCCTATTCAAATATCATGTGGGTGCTAGTCTAGAAACAAAACCCTGAGTGTTGAAGTGCTAAATCAACAGTCAATATATAGTACTGTGTCCTCAAAATTTATAATACCCAGGTTGAAAATAAGCCTTGGATGTAACATTGGCTCTCTCACCACCATTTCCAGGGATCCATTTTCAGAATTTGTATTTTCAGCCTTAAGTTACATAGATCTAGAGGTGTTCATTCCCAGAGGTGACTCCTACCAAAGAACAGAGAACTGACAAGGGGTAACATCCCTACTTTCCTTGTTGGTTGAAGATTGTGTTGATTCTCCTGCACTTACGGGCTTTGCATGTGTGTGGGTCTAGTGAACTTCCTCTGCAATCTCATGCCACAGGTTAGGTTTTCTGCTAGATTTAAGATTTCTACTGACTCTGACTCTATGGTTATTTCCAGGTCTGCTAGTATCCATGCCAGCAGACAAAGAAAGAAGCTCCTGATTGCCATGAGATGCTAGGAATGTTGCTACATATAAGGAAAGGAAGGAGACTATCTGGAACTAAAGGCATTAACTGGAAGATTCCCTGCTACATTTTAACCCTCAGTTCAGTTGCTCACTCTTGTCTGACTCTTTGTGACCTCCTGGACTGCAGCATGCCAGGCTTCCCTGTCCGTCACCAATTCCCAGAGCTTGCTCAGACTCATGTCTATTGAGTCGGTGACGCCATCCAACCATCTTATCCTCTATCATCCCCTTCTCCTCCCACCTAGTAACACTGGTAAATGGCAACTGCCATTCAACAAGGGCAAAAGCACTGAGGCATCATACCTTTTGGGGTAAAGGTTTACGTCACCCCATAAGCAAGCAGTCAGACTAGTTGGTTCAGCTTGAGAACATTTCAAATAGGTGATAGAATTAAGGCCTTATGATCCATATAGCAGAAAAAGGGGATCTTGTTTCACAAACCCTTCCCCTATCAAGTCCTTTGAAGGGCTGGACTTAATGAAAGGCAGGAACATTACAATGGATGAATTGTGTCAGGCGACTCTTATTCACCAACCACACTTTCTTGGCCTCCCTTATCTGTGATATCAGTCATGTCCAGAGCAAATTCGTTCTGTGTAGGCTTCAGTTTACCTTCAGCTGACAGTATCTTATCTCAAAAGCATGCACCATAATCTTTCCAGCCCTTTGTGACAGCGTATCATGGGGATGTTGATTGGGGGTTCATTCAGGAGAGAGACAGGCACAACCTGAACTGCGAGGGAGCTGAGTCTGTGCCCACTGGACAAACCAGAGCTAATGGGGTATGGGAAATAATCAGGAAATTCTTATCATTTTTTCCCCAATTCTCGGGTAGAAGTTTCTCTGAAGTTTCTTCTTCCTTCCCTAACTAAGCAGAATTCAGGCACTTCTTTTCTTTCTTTACTGATTGATTTTCTTCAGCCTATAAATGGGCTCAATTTAATCCCAACTAAAACATTCATATACCCATATACACAGACACATCTATTCACACAAATTCCAAGACAAAACAAAGTCACAAAGGACACAAAACCGACTCACATTTGATTTTATATTTTTATTCTTCTCAAACTAAATGTGATAGTAGCTTAGTCCTGTCTGACTCTTTGTGACTCCATGGTCTATAACCCACCAGGCTCCTCTGCCCCTGGGGATTCTCCAGGCAAGAATACTGGAATGGGTTGCCATTTCTTTCTCCATCTCAAAATAAGGGCTGACATTTATTAAGTACTTACCATATTCCAGGTGTCATTCTAGCAGATTATATATAATGTCTCATTTTATTTTCACAAAACTCTAGGTGGTACTGTTGTTATCCCCAAATATACAGAGAGAAACCTGTAGCTATTTTATGTTAATTCACTTGCTCAAGGCCATACCTTCAATGTTTGAGGAGGGATTAAAACCTATATTTCACCGTCCCTGGAGTATGCATTCCAGGACTGTCTAAGTATCATGGATACTATTTTCAACTCCTCACTTCTCATTCTTTTCAATTTATTACAATGACTTCCCATTGAAACAGTATGTTCTAGGGTCACCAATATTGCTGATATCCAATGGATAATATTTATTCTCATATTACTCAAAAGTCTTACTATTTGATAAATAATAAGTCTCTTACCTTTATCTGAGTTTCTCCTAACTGATGACTCTTACTACTTGTTCTGGCCTTTTTTTTATAAGCTCCCCACTCTTCTCCTCGAATTTAAATACTATGATTATACACTTTAGTTCTCAACTTTGTTTTTACTTTACCGTCTCTTTTTGGGTGGCTGCAACTACTATCTAATGTTGACCTCTTGACAAGCATTTTCAAGAACCAAAATTTTACCTGAATTTCCTGCAAACAACTTGTATTAAAATTTAAATAATTAATGTTTTCTAAAATCACCATTTTGTCTTTTAACTTGGTCATCTACCTAACAAATGTAGAAACATGGAATCTTCATTGAGGTATGTAGGAAAGCTCATTTCACATTGTTCTTAAAGATTATTAACACTAGGGGAAAGGTGGGAATCATCAGAGAAATCTAAGTTTATTCAGATTCTTAATTGCAAGAGCTGGGATGTAAGTAAGTACTTCATGCTCAGTAAGAAGTAGGAGTAACTTCAATGGGTAATGACTAGTTGTCTCAGATTTCTTTTGCAGGTGATTCTGAAAATACAGTTAGTCTGAAGAGTGAGGAAAACTCCATACAGGGAAAAGGGACTTTCTGTCTAGATAGCTTTTGATGGCTTGCTGCTATTATCATTTTTACTAAATAGTGGTACTGTTTATTAAAATGTTTTCTCATAATCTATTTCCACCTAAAAGCTTTGAACTGTGGGAATATATGAAAAATCTCTTCTGATTTGCCTCACCTCTGGGACTAGCCTTAATAGAATATGCAGCAGTGTTTATTTGCAAGCTGATTATGAAACTTGTTTTCATATTAACTCTTCTTGATTTATTAACCTCATTTAGAATTTTAGAGTTTCAGATCCTTCACAAATGATTAAAACAAAATACTGTTGTCCTTCCAAGAATAGGAACAGTGCCTTCCCTCCATTCTATGTAAAGTTAGCTTTTCAAAACCAGGTTTGTTTTTTGGTTTTGACACTTGTATCTTGTGAACAGTTCTAATTTGCCAACTACTAAAGTAAACACTGGAAATAAAGATATTGGAGATAGTTAGGAGAGCTTTCTGGAATTATTAAATGCAAGTCCCTTCCTGGCTTGCTTTTGTCAGCCAAGTCTACTTGCTCATTCTATATTAAAAAAAAAAAATCCTACCTAAGAAGGAAAGAAGAACCTTAAATTCTTATGAGTAGAATCAGGTGAATCCAAATATTTGGACTGCTTTCATAAGCTGCAATGGACCTCTTCCTGGGGCATATCAGGCCATCGGGAAACCCACAGACCTTATGATTAGGTCACCTGTGGGCCCTGTGTCTTTGAATCTCAGTATAGACCTTGTGTTGATCTACATGTTCCTCATTTGATATCTGCTACAAAAAGCATTTCATTTACTTCATCAGTAGTATTAGTATTCTGTATTCTTTTTCAGTGTTCTTGCCTGGAGAATCCCAAGGACAGGGGAGCCTGGTGGGCTGCTGTGTATAGGGTCACACAGAGTCTGACACGACTGAAGTGACTTAGCAGTAGCAGCATTCTTTGTCAAAGAATAAAATTGGGAACCTTATTGACTTAATGATATGCTGCTGCTGCTGCTGCTGCTAAGTCGCTTCAGTTGTGTCCGACTCTGTGTGACCCCAGAGACAGCAGCCCACCAGACTTCCCTGTCTCTGGGACTCTCCAGTCAAGGACACTGGAGTGGGTTGCCATTTCCTTCTCCAATGCATGAAAGTGAAAAGTGAAAGTGAAGCCGCCCAGTCATGCCTGACCCCTAGCGACCCCATGGACTGCAGCCCACCAGGCTCCTCTGTCCATGGGATTTTCCAGGCAAAAGTAGTGGAATGGGTTGCCATTGCCTTCTCTAACACTTGCTTATTTCATCACTGTTTCTTAAAAAAAAAAAAAAAAAGACTGCCTTTATGATTGAGGCTAAGAGTACCAGAAAAAAGTCATCTGAAATTATTTTCAAAATTCATAGTCTTATTGAACCAGTACTAAGAATTTTGGTTCTTATTTTATCCTTCTTCCATATTACACTGCTGTTTTCAAATGTCATTCTCATAGACCAGTGGTTGGTTTTTAAATCTTTTCTCTCCCCATTAAGAGCAAATAGCTTAGATGGTATTTCTTTTCAATGTAGACCAGAAATATCTTTAAGCAAAGATCATTTAATCTGACTGAATTTTTAAAAAAAGAATTTAAATTATAAAATTTTCCTGTTGACTACCTAATCAACACTTTGTGCTTTAGTTGTGAAAGAAAAAGACTCACTTCATGTGTGTTTGGTAAATATTTTAAAATGCGATGCCCATACACACAGTCTGGTTCTTCAATTACTTTTCTTCCACACTGACAAATCATCTAACACTATTTAATGGCCTTTCCTAGAGCGCTTCATGATTCAGAGTCTTCCAGCTGTGACAAATCAAAAGGCACCTATGTATTCTTTGGGGTTTTTATTTGCAAAAATGTCAAAAATTCAATTTAGTTTTGATTTTGATGTACATTAATCTTCACAACCTTTTATGCATCAATTAACTGGTAAAAGTTATGAGGGCATCTTTTCACGGAATGTGTCATGAAGGCCTTTTCAGTCTATTTTTTTTAGTATATATTCTTTGCTGTTTTTGCAGTGAGCTACACTTTTAAAGGGCCCATTCTTGGCTTCTCTTTTTGGAAGTCTGCTTTACATGAAAACAAGTTTAGCTGGAGTTCCCTAAAAGTACATGCTCTCTATCTAGAATGGTTCTAGTGAAGCAGGATCATAGCAAGGACATGCATAACTGAGCTTAAAGATGTTACTTACATTTTACTTTTCTAATTTCAAAATATTATTAATGTATATTATAGAACTGTAAGAACTTTAGAAAGCATTCAGCCCAACTCATTTTTACAGATGAGAAAAAGGGGTAGAGTTAAGCTGGATATCTTGTATATTTAAGACAAAACCTCAGGTCCTTTTGGCTTCTCTAGAGTATCACCCTGCTCTTGTCAGCCTGAAACAGATTTTGTGGTTAAGAGGTTACAATCCTTTCTTGCCCACTTTCATACAGTTAACTGAGCTTCTGAAACTGAGTTGGACCCTAGGGGGCTCCTGGGCATGGAAACCTTTCTGTGTCCCCCATTTCTTGTGGAGAACAGACTCCAGCCTCCATGATCTTCTCAAAGGGTAAATTCCAGAGGGTAGATCTGAACAGTTGCTAATCAGGGAATGGAAGGGTTGCAAAGTTAAGAGTGAAATAGCCAAGAAACAATGGTGCAGCCTTGGGGGGCACAGTCATAGAACCATTTCTCTAAGTACTTTACAGAATTAAAACCCAGCAAATGGAAGATGTCAACCTTCTTCATACCAGCAAGACCACCTAAGCCAGTCTAAATGAATCAGAGAAGCTCAAAAACCATCATGATATTATAAAGTAATTATCCTCCAATTAAAAAAAAAAGATTACCTGAGACCAGATTAGAGGAGCACAGGCCTGTAGACACCATAATCTTATCAGCAACCTCCTCGTTGAAGCATTGCCATAAAACCCCTCACCAAAGATCCCTGGATTGGAATACACAGGGCAGGAGTCTGCTGTGTCCCTTTTTGCCTTGCAGAGCAGTAAAGCTATTGTTTTCTGCTTCATCTAAAACTCTGTCTCCAAGATTCAATTTGGCACCTGTGTACAGAGGTCAAGCTTTTCAGCATCACTTCCACATTGCTCTCCATTAAGAACTGTGAGCTCCTCAGAACAAAAGCTGTTCACACCGCCTAGGATGTCTCCAGCACACTCAAGAAGACATTCTGACTTTAGCCTAACTAGCAAGAATGAGAGAATTTCTAAGTGTGAGCAAAATGTGGAGTTGCCCCTGTCCCACTATAAGAAATGAATACCCTTTTAATTTTATACCATTCCTTTGGCCTAAACCCTTTAGCATAGAAGCCTGGTGTGGTTATTTGGCTTTCCTCCTTCAGATTCATCAGTAGGACATAAATCATTTTTGGGTACTTTTTGCTTCTTCCCATTCTTTAACTTTTGGAGCCAACTTTCCACTTAATCTATTATTCCTGGACCCTAGACATGGTAATTAACCTCAGAGATGGAATTTAGTCAAAAATGCACTTTGCAAACTGCTTTACATTAGAAAAACTTTAATTGTGTTCAGCAACATTTCTTAATTTAATCTGAAAGGTTACAGTATCTTCCGTATCAATCAATAACCATTTAATTTCTGGATGAAGGTTGAAATGATTTTCTCTGACTTAGGAGCTTGGCATAAGGTTATGTTTTGAGCTGTTAATTCACCTTGCAAAGGCTTCATCTGAATTCCTCTGGGTTCTGAGAGAGTGGAGCACCTTTTAAAAAGTGGGTCATCTTATTATGATAAGTCATAAAACAAACTCAAGAGTTTCTCTCTTTGAGAAACATTAAGTATAAGATGGTGGGCTTCAAAATTATGTATAACACTTGGAATGGAAGGATCCAGGGCTTGGGAGAAAGGTTCTGGGATTCATTATCTCTCTCCCTCATTGCAGAGCCCAGAGGCTGAGTATTTGAGATTGTTTTTGTAAGACTGTTGCTATAAGATTTTACACTGCTATTGTAAGAATTCAATGTTCAGATGTAATATTCTACTTAGAACATAATCTCTTCAAATAATGAAAAAAATTTTACATTATGTGCATCTCTGTTCACAGACACTATTAATGATGACTGTTATGTCACTAAATTAAAATGACAATTTAAGGAAACTTCCACCCAGTCCTGACAAATTTTCTTGTATTCCCAGTGTGTCACATCATCTTTCTAGTCTGTAGAACTTGTTCTCTGTAATGGTAGAAATAGAGAGAAATGCCAAGGTCTAATTACTGATGACTTTGAGATGCAAAAGTCTGAGATTTCTGTAGTCATGAAGTTGAGATCATCATTAAAATGTTTTTGACCATCACTAACATTTGGGAAGCACATGGCACAATTGCCTATGATATGCTTCAATTAAAATTCTCTAATCAAAGAAACTAATCCAATGAGAATCACTGCATTTGAAAGCAGGAAAAAAAGACCTTGGAGATCTAGTTTCACAGATGAGGATGCCAAGTCTGACTTACAATAAGTGATGTGTCAAAGGTCACATAATTAATTAGTGGCAAATTTGGCACTGAAATCTTACTATGTCAGAACTCTTTCCATTAAAACCTTACATTTTGTGAATATTCAGAGCATTTATTTTAAGAAAAAAAATATCTTGAAGTCTGAGTAAAGACATGCCAAGAGTTCCATTATACTGAAGATTTTAAATGTTGCTCGTCTTTTGGCCTTTGCTCCTTGGCTAGCTTCTCTTCTCCCTGTATACAATTTTCCCTGAAAGATCTTATACAAATGCTGATGACCACACAGAGGCTGTGCCTCAATTTCCTGTAATGTTTACAGTCATCCCAATCCACCCATCTTGCAAAATAAGGACCTAATTATGCACTTTGTTACCTTGTCAATAAAGATCTGTATAGTCAAAGCTATGGTTTTACCAGTAGTCATGTATGAATGTGAGAATTGGACCATAAAGAAGGCTGAGTCCAAAGAACTGATGCTTTTGTACTGTGGTGTTAGGGAAGACTCTTAAGAGTTCCTTGGACTACAAGGAGATCAAGCCAGTCAATCCTAAAGGAAGTCAATGCTGAATATTCACTGGATGCTGAAGCTGAAGTTCCAATACTTTGGCCACCTGATGTGAAGAGCCAACTCATTAGAAAAGATCCTGATGCTGGGAAAGACTGAGGGTAGGAGGAAAGGGGATGATGGAGGATGAGATGGTTGGATGGCATCATTGACTCAATGGACGTGAGTTTGAGTAAGTTCTGGAAGATGGTTAAAGACAGGAAAGACTGCTGCAGTCCATGGGGTTACGAAGAGCTGGACATGACTGAGCAACTGAAGAGCAACAATGCACTCATCTACACTCCGAACATACCATTTGCCACCAGTTTCTGCTAACTGCACTTCAAGAGTGACTCCGAAATCTGTGCCTTGACCTTTATGCCCTTATTATGTTTCTCCCAGATATATGCAAAGCAACCCTGCCCTCCTTCCTTGTGTCTTCCCATCACATGTTCATCTCCCTAAGCTTATACTCCACTTTCCCCTAAGTTAATTCCTCCTTAACACAAATCTGATCACAAGCATTTCTGTACTTATAGAACTGCATGACTCTGCAATGCCTTCACATTCTGGCTCAACTCACCTCCCCAGGGTAGATCTGCTCCCTGGCAGAACCATGTTGTGGTTAGACAGTTCAGCTTCTCAGCCTCCTCTGCACAAGCCACAATCTTTCATAACCTGCAGGCTTGGCTTCTGACTTCCTTCTCCTGGAACACCTTCCTTCCCTCCCATTCACTGCTTCCAAAACTCTTATCCTAGCTCAAACACAGCTTTGGAAAAAAATAAATACTTTTCAGTATGACATTTCCTGAGACCTTTGGCAGTAGTGAGTCCCTGCTCCTATCTCATTCTGTTCATGCATTTATTATGACACTTATGGAACTATTATTGCAATTTAATACCACTCTAATATTATTCTATTTAAAACATATTGTGTATTCAGTCGCTCAGTCATATCCAACTCTTTGCAACCCCGTGGAATATAGACCACCAGGCTTCTCTCGTCCATGTGATTTCCCAGGCAAGAATACTGGAGTGGGTTGCCATTTCCTTCTCGAGAGGATCTTCCTGACCCAGGGATTGAACCCAGGTCTCCTTCCTTGCAGGCAGATTCTTTACCATTTGATCCTCCAGGGAAACCCTTAAAACACATTAGGCCCTAACAAATAAAAAGCAGTTATTTGGCTTTTTTAGAGGCAAATAGATCTGAGTTTGATATCTACTCATGAGCCACTAACAATGACTTGATATAATCTTGACAATCCTGTTTATTGATTTGCTGAAGGTTGATGATATTATTAATACTCACCTGTGAGTCTGATGTAAGAAACGGCAATGACGCATGCAGCACGCTTCATCCTGCATCAGCACCATTTGTCAATTAATAAACAGATGTTCACCCTTGTATTCTCGGCATTTACTTGCCAAGTTTATTTCCTGAAATGAAAATAACATATGTATTTACTCTTTACAAACTAAGTTTATGTGAAAATATATATCATATTTTGTTTCTTTATGCCTGGCTAACCTCTCAAGTTCTCATTTCTGCTGATGGTGACTCAGAGTTGAGATGATGCTGTTACTTTCTCCTATGAGAACGAGCATTTTGGAAACTACACATTCTATTCACATTTTCTCCCTGATCCACTTTCCTTCCCCCCAGGGCAGAGTAGGAGGATTTACGCATTCTCCAGACTCTGAGAGATACTGAATTTGCATGTCCTCTGTGCTGCTGGCTGCCTCTAGTTGAGGTGTGGCCCTTCTCACCTAGTCTTGGACTTTCGTCTCTGGCCCCTGTTATCCTCGCTACTATTAGATGACAGAAAGATCAGTGGAAACCCTGAGTAAATTTGAGAGGATCTCAGAACAGAAAGAATCATAGTCTGGCTTTCCAGGCTGTATTTCCCCTGGAAGACTGCAAACCAAGTCTCATTTCCACTTGATGTTGGAGGCTAGAAGTCTGAAATCAAAGTGTCAGCAGAACCGGTTCCTTTTGAGGGCTGTGAGGGAAGGATTTATTTCAGATCTTTCTGCTTGGCTTAGAGATAGCTGTTTTCTCTTTGTGTTCCTTCACCTTGTTTTCCTGCTGTTTGTCTCTCTCTGCATCCAAATTTCTCATTTTTTAAAAGCACAACGATTATATTGGATCAGTGTCCACTCTAATAAATTCATTTTAACTTAAGTGCCTTTGTAAAGACTCTATCTACAAGTCAGGTCTATCTACAAGTGAAGTCCTAACTAGGGTTTAAGGTTCCAGTATATCTTTTAGAGAAGGGGGAGCACAATCCAAGTCTCACCATTTGGCTACTCTAACTGCAAGATCTCCGTGTTGATTGCCCACCCTCTCAGGCACCACTACACCCTCTGAAGGCGCCCCCGGGTGTACACAGTGAGGCTTTCTAAGGCAGATCCCTATCTGTGCCTTCACTGGCTATTGCTCTACCAATTACTCTGGAGTGATGGTGAAACAGGTTTTCTAATGAGGTCTGCAGCATCCTGGAGGTGAAACAATCTGCACATCCAACCATAGTTCGATCCTGTCTGCTTTGGAGCTTTCCCAAAGGCGTCGAGGTTTCCAGTGGTGTTTCTGTTATCCCACCATCTCCCCTGGTTAGCACAGGTGGAGTTCTATACCCTGCTCAAAGACCCCAAATCGCTCAATGTGCTTCTAATAGTCTGCTTTCTGGTGGGCTTCTTATCTCTATTTGAGTGGGAAAAAAATGACTACTTTATTGTGTCTTTTTTGTAATAAAAGCAGAACTATCAAAATTTATTACAGTACCCTGCTCAAAGACCCCAAATCGCTCAATGTGCTTCTAATAGTCTGCTTTCTGGTGGGCTTCTTATCTCTATTTGAGTGGGAAAAAAATGACTACTTTATTGTGTCTTTTTTGTAATAAAAGCAGAACTACTCAAAATTTATTACAGGTAAAAATAATTAAGCTACTTGAATTCACATTCCTGTCCTTGTCCTTTTAGACTCAGTGCAGGGCTCTGTAACCTGCATTTTTATGACATACCCTAGATGTTTCTGATATGCAGACCACGCTTTGAGAAACACTGGTTTTAGTTATAAACTCATGCTCTGCAATCTGTTTGTCTCTGAGTATATAAAACTAAGTGTTTGAAATAAGAACATGAAAAAAAAAGAAACATTTTCTTTCTTAAGTACTTGGCTCTTGAAAATAAGTACCATGACTTTAAAGATTATTACTTTAGCTAGAGATTTTCAAAATCTATCTAAAAAATCTAAATCTAATAAATTGACCCTTTGTTCCTTCACATTAGCTCTTCTTCACTGTATATGGTAAGCTCTTCCGTCTGCTTGAATGGTGAGAAAACAGATTGAGGAAAAGGATTTTTTTAAAAAAACAATGAGTTAATTATTGAATATTACTATGCTACTTTTATGCCGGTATATGCCTGTATGGGTATGAGACAGAAAGAGGGACAAAATGGAATATGGGAAAGAATGTGAGGTACAATGGAGAAAAAGAATTGTACGTGCAACCAGTCACAACTTATTTGGAATTCTGGTTCTTACAGTTCTCATCTGGGTCAAGAGAGAAAATAATTTGATTTATTTCAGTTTCAGTCAGTTTGCTTCCATATAACTACAAGATTCTATCAGAATACAAGTACATTTTATTCTATATTCTTTAATCTGGCACACTATGGAGAAATTGTCATTATTTGTTGAATGAATAAATGGGTGATGTCATTTCTAATGAAAGGCAATAGAAGAGTTCGTTTTACTCCCAATTAAGTTCTGTTCAGTCCGAATACTGTGTTTAAGGAATGAGCCTCATTATGGCCTTATCTTCATTTCAAAAGCCACGTGACAGTCTTTAGGAATGTGCTGACTTTCTGGCTACTCCAATGAATGTATTTTTCCTCCTTTGAATGTCAGTAGAACTTCCTTTTTTCACTCATGACTAAGTGAAAGAGGGGGTCATTGGCTCTCCCGGAAGAGATATCCACTGGGAGTGCAAACTCTGTGGTGATTCAGCTACTGGAACGGATCTGGTGGTGCTAGGCCTAACTGGGCCTTGCAGCTAGAGGTGAAGCGAGGAAAAAGAAAGGATCCTCCATGGGTTAAGGTGACCTTTCCAGATGGTCCAACAACTAAGTCGCCAGTTTCCAAGGACATTTGCACCACCTATGGAAAACATCAGATCAGTGCATACCAGACAGATCCTTGGCAACTCATCCCACCATCCTCGTGCTCAAGAGTTACTACACCCATGGGCAAAGAAGGCAACCACTGAGTTTCTTTTCATTACCAAATAGATATAATATCCCTGCCAACAAAAAAAAGTACACAAAGTGTCTCTTCATGATATTGCAACTGGTTGAGACCATGCTAAGAAAATTAGCTTGTCTAAATGATGATCCCTTCTTTTCTTTGGTAGTCTGGATTTGAAGGAGAGACTCTGACCTGTGTCACTGGAGGCTACTGGAGAATGTGGTTCATTAAGACAAAGGAGTAATCTAAGTAAGAAAGCATGGTGTCCTGAAAATATAAGATCTCACAAAGGAAAGCAATGAAAGAAAGTCCCATGATGACTACTGTGTCAAATTGGAGAAGGAAATGGCAACCCACTTCAGCACTCTTGCCTGGAGAATCCCCCAGACAGAGGATCCTGGCAGGCTATAGTCCATGGGGGTCTCAAAGTCTGACATGACTAAAGCAACTTAGCTCAAGCATGTCCTCTCTCTATTAAATGCTCAGCTTCTTCTTAGCAGAGACCATATAGACCTGTTCTTCGCATTAGCTAGCAAATGGCACTTTGGTGAAGGTGAAGTTGCTCAGTTGTGTCCGACTCTTTGTGACCCCGTGGACTGTAACCTACTAGGCTTCTCTGTCCATGGGATTCTCCAGGCAAGAATACTGGAGTGGATTGCCATTTCCTTCTCCAGGGAATCTTCCCGACCCAGGGATCGAACCCAGGTCTCCTGCATTGGAGGCAGATGCTTTAACCTCTGAGCCAGAGACCATATAGATCTGTTCTTTGCATTAGCTAGCAAACGGCACTTTACTTAGTAGGTATTGAGCGGGTTATTGTCCTTGATGATGACAGTGATGACAGTAAATTTAAACAAGTGAATACGCTTCTTTAACAAATAATGCTGATATAATTCTTCTCTCAGAAGAAGAAATCCAGACTCACATGAGTTCAGTGGCTTGAAATAGGCCCACAGCTAGGAAGAAACAATGACTTACAACTTCAGATTATGGTTTCAGGGCTGTTTTCATTACAGCATGATAATAAGGTCTGTTCTTTGTGTTTTTGTTTTTTTTTTAATTAGGATATTTGATATGAAGTTGTTAGGTCTGACAAGATTTTTTTTCTAATAGTAATGACTGAGAGATCCTTAAACAGGTCATCAAAATATTTTGTGTTATTTACCTTTTCTTTATGGTTTTCTATAAGGAAAATTGATTTCTGCCTTTCAGGCATGGTCTAGGCATTGCTTTGTAGAAGTAGAGAAATTAACTAAATATTTCTCAATATTCCTTTTGGCTCTGTACTCTTTTAAATGGAATTCTATTCAAACATTTTTTAAACTCTATCTTTTCCTGGGTGTTTTATAAATAATATGCAAGTAATAAAGTGAAATTAGTATGGATGAGTCAAAGTTGGGAGGTCAGAGAAAACAGAACGAAGTTACTAGCCAGTGGAGTTCAGTATATATGTACCACTATTAATTGATTGAACAGAAATAAAAATACATAATATTTCTCTTCATGCCTGGGCACAGGAATTTGAAAGTGCTCTGGCATATTCCAGATATTAAACCCCAAAGCGTAGGAGTTTGTGGAAGTCCCAGGATCTTGGAAAAGTCTTGGTTGTTTGCTTTTGTCAATCTCTAATCCAAACTGTGCTTTCCCTACTCTGAACATAACTTCATTTTAAAATCTCTTTTGAGTTATTTTTACTCATTTCTTGTACTGCAGACTACAATGGTCAGTGTTCATAAAGGGTGAGATCAGCTAAACAGTTAATTCTATGCAGTAATTACAGGAGTTTTGAAAAGCTGAGTATGTGGAACCCCATTAGCAAATAAAGAACACAGGACTGAAAGAATCAAAGAACAAATATTAATAGTTTACTTCAGTACATCTCGTATAGCAATGCATTACCGGAGCCAATGGGTATGAAAGATCAGATCGGCACTGGAAGTGGGAAATGATATTCATTTGCAACCATCACCAAAATAATAAGATTGCCTGGGAATATTTTTTGATTGTCAAAGATAATTTAAATAATGTGATTTTTTTTTGGACCCACAGTTTAAGTCAAAGCCTTATCCCACCAGGTAACAGAGATGAGATGAATTAGAGGACTATAGCTAGACATAGAAATGGAAAAAAAAAGGAATTTTAAATTCTAATAGATGAAACAGGTAGTTCAATACAGATAAAAGTAGAATAATGATGCTCTTCATGGGTTTTTTATCACAGAAGACCATGTTATTAAGAAATTATGAGCCATAAAAAAAAGGGATTTTAGTCAAAAGACAAATCTGTTTGTATCATCAATGAATGATATGAAATCGAAAGAAAAAATGCATAGGAAAACATAAAATGATAACTGCTTGATAACTCTATCAGCTGTCTCTACACATTAAAAAATACAGAAGAATGAAAGATCACTCAGAATAAAATTCCAAAGGCTATCCAAAATGGCACAAATACTTTCACTTTGGAAAAACAAAGAAAGAATGATTTTTGTGTAAAAAAGTGGTCTAGCTTCTACTGAAGTCAATTTCACATGTAGATTTTCATAATATTGTCTTATCTCAGAGGACATATGAAATATACTCAAAGTTGTACTCTTTAATGTGGACTGGTATTCATTTTTTTTAATATTAAAATACTTCAATTTATACCTAGATGTGCTCCCAAATATCTTGTCAGTAATTATCACATAAAAAGTTTGATAGTGATTTTCTTTAATGTAAAATTAACTTGAGCCTCTGGTAGATATACACAAATTGGAGCTTTGCTATATATTTTTATTAATATACCATGATGAATCTTTGACAGGTAAGTAACCACTCTTACACATTAAGAATATTATTTGGAGAAAGATTTTTTAAAAGGTTATGTAGACTTCTTAGTCCAAAGGGCCACGGTTTAAGAACCAAGAGCCCTAATTCCTGCCTTAGCAGAACAGCTATATAATCCTGGGAAAGTTCTAGTTCTCTGTGTCTCATTGTTTTCAAGCTTAAAATAATGCGGCTGAATAAAGAAACTTAACGCTAAGCTGTTTTTTAAAACTTACTACCCTATGTTTTACTGCTGGTATATTTTTTGTGTCTTTTTTTAAAAAATCAGTGCTTAATCCTACTTTCCAAATTTATTCCAACTTGTCTCCTAACATCAAAAGCAGCTGTCTTTTAAAGCTGACAGGTGTGGGGGAAGAGAAGATTTCCAATCACCCAAAGGGCTTTTCCAGCCCCCTCACCCTTTCTGATCTGCCTCCAGAACTCAGAATTACTGCTACCAGGGGACGTCAGTGTTGATGAGTCTCTTACTCCTCCCTGTGGTGTGCTGGGGTGGAAAAAGATTGAGGACCATCGGTCTAAGTCCTTCACGATAGTGTTCTCTGAGGACCGAAGTGCTTGTCAGGCATAGGCATTAAAGAAAGCATCCCTTTGGGGGGATGTTGTCTTCTCAGCATCACTTTTACCTCCCACGACTCCTGTTGTAAGTGTGAGGACCGACATACAACAGCTTTCTTTATTTAATGGTCTGATTTAAAATTCTGTGTTACTGACATTGATCCTTTCTTTTCCACTCCACATTTTATGTCCTCTCAGTTCCTAAGCTGCCTTAAAGATTCCATATGTCATAATTCTTTTGTTGAAAGCAACAGAAATGGACTCTGGCTAACTTTAGCAAAAGGAAATTTATGGGACAGATATAGTAAGCTCAGAGAATGTATAGGAGCCTGAAGACCCAGGCTTGAGAGTGAACAGGTACCGATGCAGTGCTAGGAAAAAAGAGCAGGACACACAATACAGTTGTCCTTCAGCACCATGGGGATTGGCTCTAAGACCCCTGTGGGTACCAAAACCCAAGGATACTCAAATCCCATACAGGAAACAGCACAGTACAGTTGGTCCTCTACATCCTCTACTGGAAAAACTATGGATTTAGAAGGCCAACTGGTAATAGCAAGAGATTCTAACCAGAAGGCTGACTCTCGGTAGAAAACTCTAAGCAATTTCTGTCTGTTTATCATGTTGCTCCTGTTAGATTCCAGGGAGTGAACATCTTTGTGGCTTAGTAAGGATTATATACCCATCTAATAGGTAAGGAAAGAGGTTCTCCTAGTATTCATTGGGAAAAAGATAATTCCCAGGAAGGATCCAGGAATTTTCTGTTGGGAAAGGCATGCAAATGCTGAGCAGATACTCAAAGGACAAGTGTTCATGTGTGTTCATATGTGTATCTTTCTCCTAGTTAAGGCAAAGCTATTTCTAAGAATAGGCACCTAGTCCACATTTTCTGTTGACAAACTGGGTTAATTTCTCTACTTATCACTTTTTTTCTAAAAGCATGATTTATCTTCATTTATGATTCCAATTTCATCTAATAGCGTTTTTTTATTAGAAAGTACAGGCGTACCCCCAATGAGAAAACTGCTGTGTAACCATGTTTAAAATCTCTTCTACATTAATAGTCAAGAGATTTAACATGTTCAAAAGTTAGATGGGGCAAGCTTCTTTTAAAAATAGAAATTATTTGATAAGATAGCTCTTTTTTTATCACCCCTAAGGACATTACTGTCTACATTCATATGTAAGGTGGCCTCAAACTGTAAGTAGCATAAAAGAACAGGGCATGTAGGTAACGTGTAATAGGAGTGTTCTGCAATATTTCCAGATGGGGTCATACATTATCCCATGTCTGTGGAAAATTCTGAAAGAGATGGGAATACCAGACCACCTAACCTGCCTCTTGAGAAACCTATATGCAGGTCAGGAAGCAACAGTTAGAACTGGACATGGAACAACAGACTGGTTCCAAATAGGAAAAGGAGTACGTCAAGGCTGTACATTGTCACCCTGCTTATCTAACTTATATGCAGAGTACATCATGAGAAATGCTGGGCTGGAAGAAGCAT
>SJYC01122813.1:0-59590 GCA_006408675.1 Madoqua kirkii
TTAATGGTACTTTTTTCTCCCTATTACAAATAATCTCCATGGGATTTAGCTACTGTTTAAAGGCTTCTATGTTTTTTATGGTGCTCTATTGTTTTCTTTGATCATTCAGTCCTTTTTCTTACCTTTGAGATAACTTCTTCTGTTAAAGACCAATCTAGACTGTACTTGGCACAAATCCATTCACATAGAAAACCCTTTACAAGTGAATCCAAGCACTAAGTAAGATTGCAATTTTCTAACTATTGATATGAGTCTGATGAAAATGAGAATATGAATTCACCCAATACTAGATTCTTCCAGGATTGATTATTTATTTCGTGGGGTTTTCGGGCCTTTTGCTTCTATCCTTTGACCACCGCCATTGATCAGACTCTTTTGGGGATGAAAAAAGAAGGTGAGATGAAATTCAAGCTGATTTGTTTTGTTGTTTAGCTACAGCTCTGGTTAGGGAGGATGAAAAAAGATGTTTTGCTGAAGAGAGAAGACAAAATGGAGAAATTATTGGCTCAGTTTAAAAAAGGGAATCACTTTGGAAGTTGTTGATTTATGCAACCCCTGCTTCTATTTGCATAGATAACTGAGTTAGCTTTATAAGAGTTTAGGGTTCCCTCACTCACAGATATTTTATTCATGGGTTATTGCGCTTAAAAACACTTAACTATGACGGAAATCTTCTAAAGGAAATTCACCCTCTGAAATGAGGCCTACAACTATTACACCAAAGATCTGACAGGCACAACTTGCCTCCTTCGGTTTAATGATGATGTTGTTGCCTTGGTCACAGTCGTTCTTTTGTTCATTTAAATGGCACAGGAACAAAAACACCATTTGCCATAGTGGCTTGCACGTTAAGAAGTACAACATAAGGGGCTTCCCAGGTGGGGCAGTGGTAAAGAATCCACTTGCCAGTGCAAGAGATTAGGGTTCAATCCCTGGGTCCAGAAGATCCCCTGGAGAAAGAAATGGCAACCTGCTCCAGTATTCCTGCCTAGAAAATTGAATGGACAGAGAAGCCTGGTGGGCTACAGTCCATTGGGGAGCAATGAGTCAGCCATCACTGAGCATGCGGGTATTTGCTAGACCAAATTACAAGGTTGTACTCTTTCTTAAGCTGATAGTTCACTCTAATGTTTTTCCGTGGCAATGACAGAGGCCCTGGTACCTATATAATCTCCAGAATAGGAGTTCAGTAAATGTAGTATCTATACAACTTTGGAAGCCTTGAAATCAGTGAAATTCATTTCTGTGATTCCTTAAAGTGAAAAATAAGCATTTTCGCAAACAATAACTTTCTAACATTTTACCTCATCTCTTAAAAAAAAAAAAGACAGTGCAAACCGACAAATGTAAAGGAAAAGAACAAAATAAAAACGACTTTTAATGAACCACACTACCGCACTCTGATGAATAGGGAAGTCTCAGCTTCTAGGCGCCTGTAATCCCCTATCCTGTCACTGTCCTGTTTGTCAAACAAAGCAAGCACCTGTTGAGACGGAAGCTCTGCTGGGAGTCTCCACAAGTTCCACGATCCAGATGATGGAACATCGTGAGCCGCAACTGCGCTGGCAGAACATTATCATAATAGCCCGACCTCCTGAGTTCTTCCTGATTACCTGGATCTTACCTCCCAAAGGGAAAATGACTTCAAAGACTGAACCTCTTGCCTGAGTTTCTCAAAGACTCAGCAACTTGAAGCTACAGATTCTCCCAGCTTGTTTTCAACATGCACAATAATGACAGAAAATGAGATGAGTCCCCTTAAGAGTGCAGGAGGATGTGGAAGCAGCGCCTTCGCTGCTGGCCAAGTCTTTTTACACAGAGCTGCACACCAGCCTCTGTCATTTTAGGTACAGGAAGAGGAAGGCTACAGACTCCTTTTTATTTCCTTTGCCAGTTGTTTTTATTTTAACATATTTAAAAGGGAGCTCTAGCTTCCAAAGTCCATTTGGAAAGCCGAACAGATTAAAAAGAGTTTCAAAAGAGTGCTAGCCCAAATCCTGTTGAAACTTTTAATTAGTCTGATGTTATTTTTAGATTCTCTCAAAGCTCCATAATTGAGCCCTCTGCAGTTGTACAAACAAATAGAAACCTTGTAAGATCTTGAAATTCATGATAGTTTACTAATGAAGTCAGCTTGGAAAACTCGTCATTGAATATTGTAATTTGATTGCCATCTTATTCTGATTGGACCCTGGTTTTGCATTTAAATGAGTATATATTATTTGAAATGCAAAACAGCATGTTATCTGGGGTATTTTGCAGGAATAGACAAGATTAAAAACATCTAATGTTCCCTTTTATAAAAACATTACAAAATGGAAGTGTAGAGCTGACTTTTAAAATTTATTAGTTACAGCTTACAATAATTGGACATTAATTAATCCTAAATTGCAAGGCATTTCTGCGGAAAAGCATATTACGTCCTTCTCATCAGTACTTAGCAGATACATTAGTATATTATTTTTGTTTGGGATGCTGAAGGCACGAAGGGCAATTTCTTCCAAAAGCAGTTGCTGCTACGAAATTGACTGGTGCTCGTGTGAGTTTAACACAATAGATCACCAATTACTGATTTGCAACAACTGACCTTGAGTATCCAATTAAAAAAAAAAAAGCTGCAGCCGGAGCTGAGGCAAGCTGAATTCATGAATTAGGTTATGTGTCGGCTTGTTCCAAGCTTTGATTTTTGTCCGCCTTTGTGTTTTTAGATGGCTTGGAAAGAAATTTTCTGATGCTGTAACCCTTTATTATTCTTCTCAACTGTGGCTTTTGTGTCTTACATAGAAAATTGTTTTCAATCACATCATCTGAAAAAGAAGATCTCTGTTTGAGACGAGCATGGAGGCCTCTGGCAGCCATCTCTGTATTTGATTGTTTGGCTGTCAGAAGTTTCCACTACATCTATTCTCAGACACATGTAGTTACTCATAACCTATTATGCTGATTCTTTTTTTCCTCCCTTTAAGACCTTGCTGACAAAAGACTGTCAAAATAGGACCTGGGATTTGTAAGTATGTTATCCAGGTCTTTGATATAAGTTTTAATTATTTAGATATTATATAGAGTGAATTGTGATCTGTGACAGAAAACTCTATGTGGAACTTAGACAAAGATATTCTTTCCCCTCTTTCCTACTCCTGAGCTCACATCTAGGGATGGAGAAACAAGAGTTCCTAGTGGCTTCAAGAGTAAGATGGTGGCAATGACGATGTCTTCAACTGCAGTGGAAACAGTGGAGAAATGGCATAACTCTACACCTGTACTTTTGTCAGGCCTGGGCCAGCATGCTGTTAATTCAACCTCAGGTCAGCCCTAATGGGCAGTTCTAAGAGTTTTCATGAAATTTTCTGCCATCTGTAGAGTGCACACAAGTACCACTGCCGTAGAATCCATTTGGAGAATTCTGCTGAAGTAATTTTGATTTCTGAGATTCTAAGACTAGGAAAGTCTGCACTTAATCCTTCACTTTCAACCCAGTGGCCAAAAATGCATGAAATACCAATTTTTTAAACTAGGATACGTTGAATTTTCTGAATTCAAAGCTTAAAACCAAACTGTCCTAGTTTTTTTAAAAAAGATACTTAAATGTTGAGAGAAAATCTAAACGATCTTTCTATTAAATAGGATCATGTACTGGATCAGGACAGAGAGATGTGGGCTTGAGCAAGGTACTACATAGGCCCACATCTTATGAAACTTATTATAAGTGAATGAGAGCTGCCAGCTTCCTATATGGCCCTATATTGCCCAACCAAGCAAAATGATATGAGGATTAACATATTAGCTGGTCCATCAAAGTCTCTCCTGGTTTTTGTTTTTTCGTTGTTTTTTTTTTTTTAATTGAAACAGAGGAAAATATCCTCTTTTCTCTGTTGGAAAAAGTGAGAATATGTGAACCCAGGTTTCCAGTTGCTATGACTCAAGCATCATCGATAAAGCTGACCAAAGAGAATATAATTGAAGTGAAAGAGGAGTATGGGCCAGGGATAAGGCACCATGCTATCTGAGCCAGTTGTTCCGGTTGTTTCAGAGTCATTGCTTTTCTTCGCCAGGTTTACTTATTCTTGCCAATAAATCCCCGATTTTAGCCTAAGCTTGTTTGAGTTGTGTTTATCTCACTTGCAAGGAAGAACTATCCTCTTTCATACAATGAATTCATTTCTCCTTTCTGTCCCCTCCGTGGGAAAGGAGTGAAGGGAAAATTGGCCATACAGTATGAGTTTTCTCTGAACTAAATCCCCATCCAAAAGTAGAGGTAGAAGACAAATATGCTTAATTATCATCTCACTTGTCATATGTCAAATACAAAACTGCTTTTCTGTTTTTCGGATTCAGCCACATTCTTGATTTTAATTTACTACTTATTTGAAGTTTTCCAGAGAATGCACCTTGAACATCTCAGATTTCTAAGAAGGGACTAAAATGTTCAAATTGAGTAATACATGGCAACACAACTAGTTAAGTGTGTATCTTGCCCCTAAAAGAACACTTTAAGACTTGGGCACTGATGGCACAAGGGGTACAAAGGCAAGGGAAGAATCAAAGTTCATTATGAGTCTGTGTGATTAACAGTGTAGGACAAGAAGGCAAAATTGGGATTTTGGTAAGAAGTAATCGAAAAAGTAATGGAATCAAAATGCGATGGTATCCTAAAAGTTATTGTTAAAAAGAATGCAAAAAGAAAGTGATAAACATAGTGCTAAAATGCAAATGTTTACGAGAAATACAATTTTAAAAGGCTTGGCTTTGACAGTTGTGACATTATTAACCTTCAAAAGAGCTACTTTTGACATGTGAAGCAGATGAAAGTCAAACTACAACAGACAACAAACAAAAACAGAAGAGAGAATGGGAAGAGAAAAAAAAGGGGGGACGCACAGAAGAAAGAGTCAGAAAAAGGTTCTCAAGATTATGGGGTATAAAGGAACCAATGAGTAAGTGCATCAATTAGCTGACAAAGAAGGACAAACAGAAAAACAAAGAGAAGTAGTAATGCAATGATGTTCTGAAAAGGGAAACAGGGAACTAAGGGAACTCGATTTATCTAAAGTTCAGAAGTAGTTAGGTCATCTAATGTGCCTGAGGAGGACAAGTATGGAGAGTTGGGGAAGCTGAAGATCTGGAACATTTGGAGGACATACCCTTTGGCAGAGTCAATAAGAATCAACCGAATACTATCATTACATATGCTTATGAAACATCAGTTACTATTTTATAATATACGTTTCTTTAGAAGTAATAAATATGCCTTAAAATTTTTTTCCCACCAACTATTGATAATCTATTGAACCAAGTCTATTAAACTTGGTCAAGGGAGATGGAAGACAGGAAAATGTATGAATTCACTAACATGGCTGACCATAGTGTTCAGGTTTGGTAGTGAGGCAAATGGAACAAGAAGGAGGCTGGTATCTTGGAATTAGAGATGGGGCTTGAAGGACCAGAGAAGGCAATGGCACCCCACTCCAGTACTCTTGCCTGGAAAATCCCATGGACGGAGGAGCCTGGTAGGCTGCAGTCCATGGGATCGCTAGGACTTGGACATTACTGAGTGATTTCCCTTTCACTTTTCACTTTCATGCATTGGAGAAGGAAATGGCAACCCACTCCAGTGTTCTTGTCTGGAGAATCCCAGGGACGGTGGGGGAGCCTGGTGGGCTGCCATCTATGGAGCTGCACAGAGTCAGACACGACTGAAGTGACTTAGCAGCAGCAGCAGCAGCTTGAGGGACTGGAGGTCATCAATTATTTATGTAACTACAAATAGGTTTTGAGCTCCTACGGTGTCCAAGTAGTGTGCAGAGGACTTGGGGTAACAATGATGAACAAGATGGGTTTCCTCTCTGCAGCCACAGTTTAGTTACAGAATAGCTACATACAAAGGCAGAATTCAGTAGAAGTGAGGAACTGGGAAATAAGGAAAGAAATGGTGGTCAGAGAGAAGTTCCGAATTAAGTATGTAGGGGAAAAGGCTAAATAGCAAGGAGCTTTTAGGTGTCCATTTTAATTGTACATCCAGTATTTGTGTAGCTTGTATACTTATCAAAAGAGAGTTGAGGGCACGAGTGGAGGGAGGAGGGGCTTTGACTTAGAAACCAACACTCTCTTTTTATTGTTCTTGTTGTGACCACAGAAGGAATTGGCTCCAAGTCATTTTTGGCATTCTCATTCCTTCTCAACTGAATTATGATCCAATGTCAATTTCTTAATCCATAAATCTGGCTTGACATTTCATGTGCTTCTAATAGACGATACTAGAAAAGCTGTTTCTGACTTAAGCTCCATAAAGGAAATGAGGAAAATGCAGAGAAGGCTTCAGGCTAATCTATAAAGTAATTTGAGTTCTATGCCAGAAAACTCTTCCTCAATTCATCTCAGTAGGTGATCTGAAGAACTGTCACTCTTTGAGACACACAGAGGTCTAAGACCGTAAGTTCAAAATATAATTCACTACATTTCTGTGTCTGTAGAGCATCACTGGAGATTTCTGGAAAGTAAAACAGTTAAACCAGTTGCACGGCACCATGTAGCCAATACTCCTCACCCCTACTCACTGTACCATCTATACTTTTGTTCAATTTTTAAGAAAACTGAATTCAGGTGTATCAGTTTGGATGTGGACAAAGCTTAAAGACAAGCTAAGGTTGCAAACCCAAGTATCTACAAGGGTCAAGCAGTTGGAAGAAGTGAGTGAAGCAGAAAAAGCAAAAGCTGGACAATAAACACTGTCAGCTTCCATGTTCAGCTGATGTTAGGTGGGGTAGGCACTGCAGCAAACTGGGTAAGTCTTGGGGCAGTTGCCAGTCAGTAATAGCCTATTATTGCCATGGGGAAATGTCAGCCCAGTGTTACCAGATCTTCCAACTTTTTCCACAGAGTCTGGAAAATAGAATTTTTACTTCAAACTGATTTAAAAAGTTGGCTTCTAATTCAATTCAAAGTAAATTATAGGCTGAACTAAACCCACTTGTCAGCCTCATTAAACTTTTAAGTGGTTTTTAGTCTCTGCTTCAGAATTCAGTTCTCACATGGATATTTGGGAATTGCAGGCCATGATCTAAAAAACCCTGATGTGCACACTCAGGTTACTGCAACCAATCTTGGATGAGCTGCACGAGAGGTAACCAGATGCAAGGGACAGTTTATTTTAAAATGTTGCTTCTATATCTCCTCTATTGAAGAAACTATCTCAATGCTGTGAATATAGGCTCTTAAGATACACAGATCAATTGTAGAATGGCTCTGTTCCAAACGTGTAACAAAGACAGGTAATTTTTGTGTTCATCACTACCACTCTGGAATTGTTTTCTCCTGTTGCCGTGGTTTCCATTCTGAAAATGAGAAGTATTGAACACTTCCTTCCTATTCATCCTCAGGGACAGAGTGGAAACTAACTTTTGAAAAGAAAGAAAAGCTTGTGTTCAAGTCACTACAAAGTTTGGTCCACTAATGCTCTTATGCTACGAGTTAATTTAGCCCCTGGCCTCAAGGAAATAATAAAAACATGGGCTCCTTAAGTTTGACTATCCTTCAAGTTCTAGTTCAGCCTCCTCATTTCTTAGAAAAATAAAACTGAGGAGCGAAAAGTATTAGCTGTTGTGTTGTTCAGTCGCTAAATCATGTACAACTATTTGTGACCCCATCAACTGCAGCATGCCAGGCTTCCCAGTTTTTCACTATCTCCTGGAGTTTGCCCAAGTTCATGTCCACTGAATCAGTGTTGCTATCTAACTATCTCATCCTCTGCCACCCTCTTCTGCTGCCTTCAGTCTTTTCCAGCATCAGGGTCTTTCCCATTGAGCCTGCTCTTCACATCAGGTAGCCAGAGTATTGAGGCTTCAGCTGGCAGGTTATCAGATGTCAACTCCACGGACTCTCATAAAATTAGTGCTGCAAAATCTTCTGAAATCAATGCTCCTTAGGCAGAGTAGCACTCGGAAAAAGAATTCATTTAAGTCACAGCCTGGTGGTTGTTTCTATCGTATCCATGCACTACCCACAGGCTTGTCAGCCTTATCTAAGAAGCTTCAAATAATAGGAAAAATGAACACAAAAAGAGTTTAAAAATAGAAGCAGTTTGTTGGCTCTTTACTATTAAATTTTCAGAGGTAGGGTGGAGTTCAAACACAATTTGATCAACCATTTCATTCCTTCCATCATGGTGATCATGATTATCTTTATCACCATCATAACAAATTGTTAAATTACACTTATATGTGCTAACTACTATTCTAAGTATTTCACAAATATTTACTCTATAATTTTCACCATAGTCCCATGAGATGGCTACTGTTATAACTTGATTTTATCCCTGAGAAAACTGAGGCACTGAGAGCTTAAACACCCCAAGTTGCACTGTAGGCCCAGGATACAAACTCGGGCTATGATTTCAGAGCCCTTGCTCTTAGCCTCTGTACAAAGATTGAGATTGAACAAGTCAAGGATAATCGTTAGGGATCAGTGGTTTTAAAAATATCTCTCAGGTAGATTGTGATATGCTCCCAAGGAGGAAAACCAGTGCTGTTAACAGGAGGTTAAGAGGTGAAACTGGTGCAGAGTAGGCAGTCTGCAGGTCCACGGCAAGGAATACCATGTTGGAATATAGGCCTAACTGCTGCTCTGCGATGCTTACATCCCAGTAGAAAAGAGGAGTAAACACTATCCACTGATGGAAGAAACTTCTGGATGGAACTGCTGAGCACAATGACTGCCCCTGCAGGGATCCTTTGCCCGAAGAACTCAGATATTACAGCCACAGTATGTTTGCAGGGTGTCCATTACCTGGGTATTACAATTTTTATATTATGGCAGTCAGAGACTGATTATAATTAGGAAAGAGAGAAAAACTTCCCAGGGACATGGTGCTTCACTATAGATCCCCTGCCTCTAACTCTCGATGCAGAAATCTTTGCAAGAGTACTTTCATGGATCTCAATGACAACAATTAAGCTTGAAGAGCATGAGAAGACATTTTAATCAGAAGCTAATTAAGAACAATGGGGGCATATGTATCACTGATGTGTCTCGAGTACTCTGACTGATCTGGGAGATTATTCCATTAATATCTGGATGTAAACAGACACCGACATTTTCTCAGGATGAAGCAACTGCACTCTGAAGTTTCCACCTCCAAATCTGGCTTTTACTTATTAGATGACAAATAAAAATGAGCAATATTTACCTTTCTGGGGAAGATGTCAGGTGCTGATTCCACATTTTAGGACAGCCTCAAGTGAAACAATGGTGGTCAAGAAATCAGTGCTAATCATATTTAATTGTTGTTCCATTATAAAAAAAAGACTATCTGGCCATAAACACAGAGGGATAGATTCTGTGAGTAATAGAAACATAAAATAAAATAAAATAAAATAAAAGAGCCAAAGTAACCATCGTGGTATTATGTGTAGGTTTTACCTTCTGTTAGTGTTGGATACAATACAAACGCAATATGGTATTTCAGGGAGAAGGAAGTTCTCTTTGGCATACAGTCTCTGCTTCAATCAAGCAATCAGTCCATAGTGTCTCTTCTTACCAAATCAACTGGGTTGTTTCCCTCTAAATTAGCTTGGCATTTTTTAGTCCATGCTCTCTCAGGAACCATGCTTGCTAATCAACAGTGCTTGCTTTGTGACCCCAGTTTCCCTGGTCATGCTTCTCAAAGAGGCTGTCCAGGAAACTTCATTCTAAGCTTGTTTACACTGCTGGTAACAGATAAGAGAGATCTTCATTATGTAAGGAGTGGATTTTGCATATGGAGAATTCTACCATATGACTTCTGACTGACTTCCCAGCATTTTCTTCCAGTCCCTTCTCAAGTGAGCACTGAAATATAGGTCAGGCATTCTGGGCTGTAATCTCATCGGTGCCAATGTCTACCACTGTAAGTCATTTAAAGTCCTCTGAGCTTCACTTTTCTTGCTTCACAAAACAAAATACAGATGAGATGATTTTAGCGTCTTCCAAAATTAAAGCTGTTTGGATGCTATTTATTTTTCCTTCTGGCTTTCCTGTCTCCTCTCTAGTCCCTGCCATACTCATTTTGGTTTCCATGTTTTACCAGGTCTTTTGGTTCAAGGAGTAATTTTTTTCTCATGTTCATTGATGTTTTAATATTCTACCCATTCTTTTAAAAATTTTATTTATGTGCTGGTTACAGTATTTTCTTCTGAACTCTACAGATGTTTTTTTGTAATTTATGGCTCTGCTGGGTCTTGTGGTGTGCGGGCTCTCACTGCAGTCAGCGGGCTCTGTCTAGTTGCGGTGAGCCGGGGCTGCTTTCTAGTTCCTGTGGGCGAGCTTCTCGTCACTGTGGCTTCTCCTTTTGTAGGGCACATGCTCCACACACTTCAGTAGCTGTAGCTCGCGGGCTCGCAGTTGTGGCACGCGGACTTAGTTGTCCTTTTTTTTGTAATTTATGGCTCTGCTGGGTCTTGTGGTGTGCGGGCTCTCACTGCAGTCAGCGGGCTCTGTCTAGTTGCGGTGAGCCGGGGCTGCTTTCTAGTTCCTGTGGGCGAGCTTCTCGTCACTGTGGCTTCTCCTTTTGTAGGGCACATGCTCCACACACTTCAGTAGCTGTAGCTCGCGGGCTCGGCAGTTGTGGCACGCGGACTTAGTTGTCCTGCAGCACATTAAATCTTAGTTCCCCGGCATGAACATGTTCCCTGCACTGGCAGGTGGATTCTTAACCATTGACAACCAGGGAAGTCTCAACATTCTACCTGTTCTTTAAAGTTCTTCTTAAGTCCCAATTTCTTCACAGAATTTTTCCAACATGTCTGAGTGTGTGGATGTGTAAAGGCAGGTGGGCAGGATAGCTATTTGTTGGGCCACATGCCATGGTTATAACGATGAATGAGAGACATGTGATTCTTTCATGAAATTTAATTGAATGAGATAATAGTGTCACTGGTAAATTCCATTAATAATTCTTGGGAAATAAAAACAGAATCTAGGTAATAAAGTCTACCTTTCTTTTCCTTTGTGCTCATTCTAGTTTCACTTGCTCATAGCGCGCCACATGCATAGGCCCTGCAATTGGTACTTCAGGTCAAGTTTCTAGTGTGAAATGGCTGCAGCCATCACTTCTGCTCATGGCCCATGACACCTCAACTCAAGACAGTGGAGGCAGACTATGTGAGCTTCAGTCTGGAGCGCCATGGGCAGCACAGCTATGACTGACCAGTAAGAATTCTGCCTCCTCCCCACTGATAAGAACCCTATGAAAGAGCCTCGCTGATGGCCTTTTGCGGAGAGCAAGTATTCCAGAGTATAAGCTTGTAGCTCTCTATTCTTTGATTAAAGAATAAAGCTATCCTTTGCTTCTGAATTGGATTCTATTGATTTGAATGACATTAGGCAGAAGGACCCTTGTTTAGGACCAACTCAGGAGGGGAGGTAACAAAAATCCGGTGACCCAGATCATGGCCTTTTGCATCTGCACATACCCACTAGGCTCTTAACTCAGCCCAACTCCAGAGATAGGATGGCAGAGGCTTTGGGAGGTTACATGAGGATGACCGACTCTGGTCTTTGACTTCACTCTGATGGGGTAGAAGGGTGGCAGCCTTTGGCCAAATCCAGAGCAACTTGGACCAGCAACCTGATATCCAAGTGGTATAGCATAGCCCCCAGAGTATCCTCTTGAATGGACCATACTGTGGCATCATTGGGGATCAGAGATTGAACCTCATGTGTGCCTGCCTGCTGCATCTGGCTGGTCTTCTCGAGGTGCCAGATACCTGGGGATGCTGAGGACCTGTGGATAAGAGAGAGCTGTAGCAGTCATGCCCACTGTTTCACCAGTAGCCCTGACATCTTGACTCCTGTGCAAGGCAACAGAGGCTACACCCAGGCCTTTATAGTTCTCACCAATGCCCAGGAGTCAACAGGAGCATTCTCCATAGGCCTTTTCAGTTTCATAAAGAAAAGTAGCCAACCTCATGCACCAAGAGGCAAGGCTGGGAAAAGACTCAATAATGAGGACTGCCTAACAAGATGGGATGAGGACACACAAAGGAAAGTCACAAGGGATGCCTGAGAATGAATAAGTTCCACGGTAGGTATGCAACCAGGAGAAGGCAATGGCACTCCACTCCAATACTCTTGCCTGGAAAATCCCATGAATGGAGGAGCCTTGTAGGCTGCAGTCCACGGGGTTGCTAGGAGTTGGACACGACTGAGCGACTTCACTTTCACTTTTCACTTTCATGTATTGGAGAAGGAAATGGCAACTCACTCCAATATTCTTGCCTGGAGAATCCCAGGGACAGAGGAGCCTGGTGGGCTGCCGACTACTGGGTCACAGAGAGTCGGACATGACTGAAGCGACTTAGCAGCAGCAGCAGCAGGTACACAACCAGTAATTTGACAGTGCTGGGGAACCCTGTGAGCCACTCACAAGATCAGGAACCCCATTATTGGGAAGCCCCAGGAGATACTGGCAAGAACAGGAAACACCCACCACCCAACCTCTCCTCATCACACTGCTTATGAGATGAACCTTGGCTGATTCTTTACTGATCGAGATTCCACAGGCTCTCCTCCCGTTATCAGTACAGGATACCAGTTGCCTCCGCGATCTGTAGAGTACCGCATGGGAATCCTTTCTGATTTCTAGCCTTCATTTTGTGTGAACTCTGAAAACTCCTTTTCAGTTGAAACGAGGAAGAAAACCGCTTTCTCAGATAGACAGGATGCTCCCCAACAGACCAAATCAGTCAGGGATTAATGTTGCTAAGCTGCTTTGGCTCAGATGTGGCCTCGTCTAATCTCCCATGGGACATTCTCACTCGGGAGGGATTGACACTCTCAAGCAAATTCAAATTCAAACTACAGATTCAAACTACAAGGGGAACCCCAGTTATATCAGGTGTTCTATTCAGATACCTCCTACTGTGGTCTTTTGAGGAATCCAATTAAGAGTCTTGTGCTGGTTCCCAATCTCCTGAACCAGACAATCTTATTTGGGTCAAATCTTTTTGCATTTGCATGTCAACAAATCACTCCCTCGCTAGTTGGAAACAAATTCATAATAGAACATCTAAGAGACAGAGAAACAAATGTCCACCAAACTGAAGGATTGACCATTAGGGTATATCCTGAAGAATTTGAAGTTTTTTGTTTATTACTCCTTGACCCCAAAACATGTGATCATGAGAAACAGAGCTTGGCCTCAGTACTGCTAGGAGATGGGGAAAGGTAGCCTGTCCATGGGTCTCTAAATTACACCATCATTTTTTAATTGGGCCTGCATATCAGAGACAAAAGAAATGAGATGAAATTCACTATGTCTAGTTTGTTACAGTCTTAGAACAAAGAACTTCAAGAGGGATGTCTGCTCTCCTCCACTGAGGAAATACCAAAGGAGCCTACCAGTCCCTTGACCCTCCCCATGAGGACCATCTTGATCTCTTCCCTAACGCTCTCACCCTAACTTCTTCCCACCCTTCCCTCTTCCTTCTTATGTCACAATTTGGGCCACATGCCCAAGAGGCTCCCTCCATAACAAGCCCTCTCCCCTAGAACCCAGTCTAGCAAGTCCACGAAGTGGTACTAATTACCAGTCAGGGTCCACAATCCTCTAGGAAAAGTACTCCTTTTGAGGCAGGTCCCGGATGGAGAAGCAGGGCTCATTCAGGTGTACGTCCCATTGGCCACTTCTGATCTGTATAACTGGAAAAGTCCTAGTGAGGGATTGAGCGAGGAGCCAATTCAGATACGTTTCTGAATCTGAGTAGGAGAATCTTTCAAATCCATGACCCCACCTGGGCTGACATCTAGAGCCTCCTCAAAGTATTCCTAAGAAGGAAAGAAAACCCTATGGTATTTTCAAAAGCATGAGATGAAGCAGACACAGAGAACAGAAACAGTGCAGGTCATACTATTTGCAGACTGAGGAATCAAGAGGTCCCAGATAATAAACCTACCCGGGACCACTGAGACAATGGAGAAAGAGGGTGAAAGATGCATTATAAAAATATGATCCTGAGATCCTAAAAAGAATCCAGGCAGCAGGAGAGAAACTTGTCCATTGGAATAAGATAAAGAAAATCAATCAGGAGCCAACAGAAACCCTTTGGCGTTTCTACAGTGCCTCGGGGAATGCCTCTGAATCTATACTTCCACTGACCCTGAGTCCTTGCAAGGGAATGCAATCCTGAGATCATATTTTATTTCACAAACTGCCCCTGACATTAGGTATAAACTTCAGAAACTGGAAATAGAACCAGATAACCTCTACTTCTTGCCTAGCCAAGGCTGCCTACCAGCTGTTTAATAATGAAGATATACAGAAAGAAAAGTCAGAAGATTAAAAAGTCTGGAGGCCAGCTCACACATCAGTTGCCCTCCAGTGTCAACTGGTTGGCACAGAATCTGGACTAACCACCCACTGAGACTTGATTCCAGTGAGTGATCTCCAGTCTCCACCAAGGGCTAGCAAGCCAAGGAAACCGGAACCCAAACAGGGCACCATATGTAAACAAGGAGGACCCTCAAAGGGGACAGAAATGGCAAATCCTGGCCACCGTTCTTGAAGGTAGACGGTCCAAATGTAGAATGAAGGGGCTAAGGGCTCCTAACCTGGAACTCCAGCTGACCCCTAAAGAGCCTCAGCTGACACTAAACACAGGAGTAAAGCCTGTCAAAGTCTTAGTTGACACCAGTGCCATTTACTCCATTCTGAATTCTAAATCAGGCAAACTCAGTCACGGGGGTTGTAAAATTATGAGGTTATCAGGGAAATCCCAAGAACAGGTATTCACAGAGCCATCAGAATGTAAACTGGACAAATACATTCTTATATGCCCCCCAAGGCCTTATATCCCTGCCAGGAAGAGATGAAGCAGGGGCTACTATTCACCTAATGGGAGACAAATTAGAGACTGGTGTCCCCTTAGGCCAAGGGCACAGGATGACAGTGCTAATGTCTGAGGACAAAGCTCCCAGACAGAGTAAGTCAGCCTCTCTGGAACAAAACCCAAGGTCTGGGCCCAAGAACAGGAAGAATGAGCTGCAGGCACCAGGCCTGTGTCAGCCCATGTAAACCTGGACATGCAGGACCCAGAGGAAAGCAGTACCCTCTCCACTGAGAGGCCTTATTGGGCACTGCCCTGTTATACAAGACCTAATTGACCAGGGACTTCTTAGACCATGACAGGCAGTCTGTAACACCCCCATTCTTCCTGTTAAGAAAACCCAATGGGGAATTCCAGATGGTATGGAGCTCCAGGCAGTCAGTGAAGTCACTGAGGATATATACCCAGTATATCTAACCCCTGCACCCTGCTGGCCACTTTACTGTCCACCAGGACCTGGTTTTCTGGATTAGAGATGGGAGTCACAGTAAATTTTTGCTTTTGAGTGGCAGGGCCCAAACACACGACAAAAACAACAATACAGGAATTTCCTTGGTGGCCTAGTGGTTAAGACTCTGCGTTCCTAATCCAGGGGACTCGGGTTTGATCCCTGGTCAGGGAACTAGATCCTGCATGCCTCAACTAAGACTCCCACAGCCAAATAAAAAATGAAAAACAATACTGCTGCCCTGAGGGTTCAAACAACCCCCCACCATCTTTGGGGAAACTTTCATTAAAGACCTAAAAGATCTATATTTGGAGAAAGGAATCCAGAATATAGACAACATTCTGATTGCCAGTTCTAACTTATAGAGATTTCTGAAAAAATTGCTAACCACTCTGAACAACCTAGTCAATACAGGATAAAAGTTGTCCTAGACAATGCTTCGTTCTCACAGGTCAGAAAAGCCTACCCCAGGAAAGAAGCCTTTTTGTAGCTCTGCCCCTCCTAAAACTATAAGACAGTTTAAGCGTTCCCTGGGGATAGCCAGGTTTTGTGGCATCTGGGTCTCTATTTATGATCTAATAGGTAAGCCTCTATATGAAAAGTCAAATGAAAAGATAATAATCCTTTTATAGAATTGAGAATACAAAGGATTCTTTCAAGAACTGATCAACCAACTACTTTATGCCTAGATGGAGAAGCAGTGGAAACAGTGTCAGACTTTATCTTTTGGGGCTCCAAAATCACTGCAGATGGTGACTGCAGCCATGAAATTAAAAGACATTTACTCCTTGGAAGAAAAGCTATGACCAACCTAGATAGCATATTCAAAAGCAGAGACATTACTTTGCCGACTAAGGTCCGCCTAGTCAAGACTGTGATTTTTCCAGTAGTCATGTATGGATGTGAGAGTTGGACTGTGAAGAAGGCTGAGCGCCGAAGAATTGATGCTTTTGAACTGTGGTGTTGGAGAAGACTCTTGAGAGTCCCTTGGACTGCAAGGAGATCCAACCAGTCCATTCTGAAGGAGATCAGTCTTGGGATTTCTTTAGAAGGAATGATGCTAAAGCTGAAACTCCAGTACTTTGGCCACCTCATGCGAAGAGTTGACTCATTGGAAAAGACTCTGATGCTGGGAGGGATTGGGGGCAGGAGGAGAAGGGGATGACAGAGGATGAGATGGCTGGATGGCATCACTGACTCGATGGATGTGAGTCTGAGTGAACTCTGGGAGTTGGTGATGGACAAGGAGGCCTGGCGTGCTGCGATTCATGGGGTCGCAAAGAGTCAGACACAACTGAGCAACTGAACTAAACTGAACTCTGGCTCTCCTGAAAAGTGAAAGTGAAAGTGAAGTCTCTCAGTCGTGTCCGACTCTTTGGGACCTCATGGACTGTAAACTTTTGACTGATACATTCATGACCGAAGGGGAACTGCCCTTAGGGTATTAGCTCAAAAACTGGGACCCCTTACTGGAGTGGCTGCTTATTTCTCCAAACAATTATATCTAACTGCTAAGGGATGACTTCCTTGCCTACAGGCAGTAGCAGCTACTTAACAACTCTGCTTAGGAAGACTGAAAAGTTAATGCTTGGCCAGCTAATCACTATACGGCCTCCACCTCAGGTTCGGGCTTCATTAAAGCTCTAAGGGAACACAATGGCTATACTCCAGGAGTTTGATTCAAGTTCAGTCAATGCTTTTAGACAACCCAGGGACAACCATAAACCTGTCACCCACTAAATCCTCTCACCCTGCTACCCACAGAAACAGGACCCCTGGAGCATCATTGTATAGGAATCATAGATACGATCCATTCCTGGCACCCTAGCCTAGGAAGTGGGCCTCTCCCAAACACCTAAGAGCAATGGTTCACAGATGGAAGCAGCTTTATGAGAGAGCAAAAAATAAATAAATAAATAAATAAAATTAAAAAAAAAAATGGAGCAATATGTAGTAACCTTCCAGAGTCAAGCCACAGAAGCAAGAAGTCTACCCCAGGAACTTTTGCACAAAAGGTGGAGTTGAGAGCCCTCACCTGAGCCCTGGAGTCAGGCCAGAGAGAATCTTAAATATTTACATAGATTCCTGGTATGCTTACACATATCATCCTACACGTACACGAGACTATTTAGAAGGAAAGAAGTATGCTTATTGCAGAGAATAAACAAGTAAAACATGGCTTAAGCATATTAAAGCTCTTCAAAGCAGTATCGCTTCCAAAAAATTAACAGTGTTTCACCATAGGGGTCCCCAAAAAGAGGATGCAGAGGTAACAAAGGGAAATAACAAGGCAGACGCAACTGCTGAAAGGGTGGCCCCAGAGCTAGTAACTTGACAACTATCCCTCATGCCTTAAAGACGGATCCATCCAATCGCTCTCCCATCTACACAAAGGAAGAATTAGACAAAGCATGAAGATGGAGCTTCAGCAGACATCTAGGAGGCCATGTGTGGCTAGTTAATGAACATGGGCGATACTTCTTTCCTCAAACTGCAGCTCGTCAAGCCTTCAGGGAGGCGCATCAAGGAACTCACTATAAGAAGGAAGCCCTAGGTTAATTGGTTAGTTAGGTCACGATAACTTCTCTCGTGAAAAGCGTAGTCAGTTGAATAATTGAGACAGGCCTCATCTGCACTATGAATAACACCAACACCATACCCCCACCTCCCCCTTGAGAGGCTCCCAGCTAACACTTATGCAACCAGAGGGACACATGCTGGAGAAGACTGGCAGATTTTCACTGTCATGCCAAGAGTATTGGGCAATTTCAGGTATCTCTTGGTGCTAATAGACTTAGTTTTCTAGGTGAACAGAAGTATTTCCTGTTAGGACTGAAATGGCAGCTGCAATGGATAAGATATTACCTAAAGAAATAATCCCCAGGTTTGGGCTCCCAGGATTTCTACAAAATCATACAGGTCCAATGGTTTTATCTTAAGTGACAAAGGGGTTAATGAGTGCCTTGGGCATAACATGGAGTTACCATTCAGCCTGGAGACCCCAACTGACAGGGAAAGCAGAGAGATCCAATCAGACCTTGAAACCAGCCTTAGTCAAGCTAAAGAAAACTGGACTAGGTTGGTCCTGAAGCTGCAGGGATCACTCTGGGGACATCACACTTGAGTGAAGAGGGCCCCAAAGCCCCAACCTCTAGAGAGACAACCTGAGGCAATAAACCCCTTGACTACTTGTGTGAACCCCTCTCTGACCTGAAGTTCTTACCTTTCAAAACACAACATAAGGGGACCCGGGATATTCAACCACGTCTTTGAGCCTCACCATCAGGGCACACTTGTGCCTACAGGCAAAAGATCTAGGCACTGTCATTTTTAGGAAAAATATGACATGTGACCATAATTCTCTTGTTAATATATCTTAAATATATTTTGGCATCCTTTGTCTCCAAAAGGTGGTAACCCAGGGATACAAACGGTCAGGGGTGAGGCCTGGTCACAATCAAACAGACGTAAAGGCAGCTGGGGAGAAGCTCTGTTCACTCACCCAGTGTTATGATGACACCTCACATTAGCAGGAAGTAATTACAGAAGATGAGAGAAGGAATAGGAGCAGGACAAAAGACAGAGGAGGGATCTGTCACTGGCAAAGCCCACTAACAATTTCTGGGGAATAAAATTAGAATCTGGATAATAAAGTCTAACCTTTTTCTTTTCCTTTATTCTTCATTTGGTGTCACTTGTTCACTTGTTCATACTGCAGACAGCAGCCTTGCACCTGACTGTTCAGACTAGCATTTCTCCTAAAAAATGATTGTGCCAAGAATCTCAGTTTGGGGATCTATAAGCAGAAGCTCTGTGCACCTGACACCTTAATTCAAGATGGAGGTGGAGTTGCCACACCAGGCACTGGGATCTGAAACCATGAGCAGTGTGCACCTACGCACAGCTTTGAGAACTCAACTCACTCCCTGTGGACAAAAACCAAAAAAAGCAGCCCCACTGGCCATGGTCTTTTAGAGAGAGCATGTACTCTGCAGTGCAACTTTGCAAATCTCCATTCTTAGTAACTTGGCAACTATCCCCCATGCCTTAAAGACGGATCCATCCAATCGCTCTCCTATCTACAGAAAGGAAGAATTTGCAGTGCAGCTTTGCAAATCTCCATTCTTTGATTAAGGAATAAAGCTTCTGAATCAAATGCAGTCTCCTGTTGGCACAAATGGCACCAGGCAGAGAGACCTTTGCTGGGGACTGATCTGGGAGAGTAGGTAAACAATTCTTTGAGCCTCACCATCAGGGCACACTTGTGCCTACAGGCAAAAGATCTAGGCACTGTCATTTTTAGGAAAAATATGACATGTGACCATAATTCTCTTGTTAATATATCTTAAATATATTTTGGCATCCTTTGTCTCCAAAAGGTGGTAACCCAGGGATACAAACGGTCAGGGGTGAGGCCTGGTCACAATCAAACAGACGTAAAGGCAGCTGGGGAGAAGCTCTGTTCACTCACCCAGTGTTATGATGACACCTCACATTAGCAGGAAGTAATTACAGAAGATGAGAGAAGGAATAGGAGCAGGACAAAAGACAGAGGAGGGATCTGTCACTGGCAAAGCCCACTAACAATTTCTGGGGAATAAAATTAGAATCTGGATAATAAAGTCTAACCTTTTTCTTTTCCTTTATTCTTCATTTGGTGTCACTTGTTCACTTGTTCATACTGCAGACAGCAGCCTTGCACCTGACTGTTCAGACTAGCATTTCTCCTAAAAAATGATTGTGCCGAGAATCTCAGTTTGGGGATCTATAAGCAGAAGCTCTGTGCACCTGACACCTTAATTCAAGATGGAGGTGGAGTTGCCACACCAGGCACTGGGATCTGAAACCATGAGCAGTGTGCACCTACGCACAGCTTTGAGAACTCAACTCACTCCCTGTGGACAAAAACCAAAAAAAGCAGCCCCACTGGCCATGGTCTTTTAGAGAGAGCATGTACTCTGCAGTGCAACTTTGCAAATCTCCATTCTTAGTAACTTGGCAACTATCCCCCATGCCTTAAAGACGGATCCATCCAATCGCTCTCCCATCTACAGAAAGGAAGAATTTGCAGTGCAGCTTTGCAAATCTCCATTCTTTGATTAAGGAATAAAGCTTCTGAATCAAATGCAGTCTCCTGTTGGCACAAATGGCACCAGGCAGAGAGACCTTTGCTGGGGACTGATCTGGGAGAGTAGGTAAACAATAGTACCTTCACTTTTCATTAAAAAAAAAAAAATGAGGCTCAGACAAGTTAAATAAATTGCCCAAGGCCACAGAACTAGCACAGAGTTAGTCTGGTGTGCTATAGTCCATGAGGTCACAAAGAGTTGGAGATGACTGGGTGACTGAACAACAGAGTTAGCAAACAGCAGAATTCAGGTCTTTTAGACGGCAACATCTTTTCTTAACCACCCTGCTTTTATGTGGTTTACTATGTAGCCAGCTGTTGTGCCACGCTGAGTCCTGTCTGACTCTTTGCAACCCTATGGACTGGTAGCCCTCCAGGCTCCTCTGTCCATGGAATTTTCCAGGCAAAAATACTGGAATAGGTTCCCATTTCTTATTCCAGGGGATCTTCCTCACTCAGGGATTGAACCCACATCTCTTGCATCTCCTGCCCTGACAGGTAATTCTTTACCACTGAACCACCTGGGAAGCCCACGTAGCCAGCACACCATGGCAAAGACGTGGGACGTGCTCACACTTCCCATTCCTATGGCATGATGAACATTAGCCCCAAAGTTCTTCCTTCTGAGTCTGGCAACGTAAGATAATCACTGGCTACACAGTTGTCCAGCCATTTACTTCCAGTTGGTAGGAAGTGGCACTTGAGATGAAACTTTCAGTATTTGCTATCTTAACTGATGTCTGTTCCAGAACATCAGGAATCACTGATAGAATAATTCACTGAGAATTAATTATGTTTCATTTCATTGTTATTTAACTACTTCTGTTGTAGGAGACATCTTATCTTTCAACAACCTTTAATTTCCACATGAACAGAGACACAATGTCTTTTATTAATATAAACTCCATTTTCCCTAGCGTTATTGACGTGGATTATGTGTGCTCAGTAAGCACTTTGCAGGAGGCACAGTGAAGAGAAGTGAATGCACGAAGGCATTCATGCTGTTTTCACAGCGTTAAGTAATGCCTGAAGCAAAGTTTTCCTTCCTGTGACCCAAGTCCCCAATACGTGAGGTACGGAAACATTAGATTTTTTTTCCCCCTGTCCTTTGAGCACTGTGGAAGTGTGGAGGGATATAGTTCCAGGATTTTTAGAGAGAACAGAAAGAAGACTTTGTCCTCTAACTAGTTAGAGGAAAACTAATGCTCATCATTAAACAATCCTAGTGATTCTGCATTGACAGATGAAGAGAAGACTTTCCTGCTCCTATCTCCTCCCCTACAGAAGGCTGGATCAAATTCCCCTTCCTGGTGTTCTCACGCTCCCCAGTTAATACTGAGCCTCTCCCCTGCCTTGTTATCTTTGCCCTCTCTGAGCATCCAAGAGTCTCTGACACACAGAACACTTCAATAAATATCTGTTGCATGAATGAATGTATATTGCTGTGACTTCAGAGGCTTTAGGTATGGGCTGGGATAATAGGCCTCTCATTCGATTATAAACATTGTGAATTCCCTATTTTTTTTAAAGCACTTTTCTTTCTACAGTAAGAAACAAAAGGTAAATAAAAAGGTTTCTGTCAGGGCAACATTTTGTGGGGACACAATTACACAAACATAAATGACTCAAACTCTTGCTAGAAATGAGAAGGAAGATACAAGGGAGCACCAGAAATATGGAATGAGGGAGTCTGGGAAGTAGGGGATAGTTACTGAATTAGTGAGGTAGAGACCCTGGAGACTATAAGAATGGCTAATAGTTATTAAGCTCTTACTGTGTGGCAGCTTTATTCCAAGCAATATTTCCTGGATTAACTTTCCAGAGCTTTATGGATTAACTAATATTATAATCTCTACTTGATAGAGGATGAGCTTGAAGCATAAAAGATTGAACAATGTAACCAAAATCACAAAGCTAGGAAGACTTCAAGTAAGGTTTGGAATCCAAGTAGCTTACCTCCAGCCCATGCCCTTGACCTCTGCACTCTCCTCTCTCTGCAGAAAATAAGCTTTTGCCTTCTTTACCATTCTGCTTAGAGCCAGCCCTTAAATGATTCCATCTGATAAATTCAAGGTTTCTATCCCTAATATAATACGAAGGCAGGGTCTACTTACAACTGTTCCCTTACAGTTGTCCCTAATTTTATTCTATTTGTGTTTACTTAGAATGCCTGGGGGATTTAATAAACGTATTCCAATACATGTGCACAATCCTGCAAAAAAAAAAAATCAATAGATGGAATGGAAATGAAGTGAGATGTAAGCAAAATTTCTGTACTGAAATCATATCATTCACTGGAGACTACCACTCTGCTTTTGTGAGGAAGGAAGCAGCCCCATGCTTCTGCGTGTTTAAGACGTCCTAGCCTAGGAAGCTGTTCTAATCAACTAGTAGCTGCAAGCTATATTACTGAACTTTGCTTTACAAGCCATGGCGGGTGCCATGCTGACACACCATAGTTTTCATCTGATGATCTCAATCTGCTTAGAGTATAATAGCATCTCTCAACCTTTACCATCTTAAGCGCCACTCAGAGATTGAATCATCACAGGGAGGCCAAATGGAATGCATGCAATGGGTCGTATAATGGGATGGTTGTTTTGTTATGTAATGTAACAATCATTCCAAATAAAAAATGCTGGGTGTCTAAGGAGTATATTTACGCTGGAGCAAATCTGTAGGCTGGGGTCACTGCAGGACAAGCAGAATAGGCAACTATGAGATCTAGCTATGCAATATTATTAAGGCCTTTAATCCTCCTGCAAGAAACTCTCTCCCTTAGACACTTAGACATTTATTCTGCCAACAACACTTCGCTGAGTTCTTGTTATGGGTCAGACATTTGCAGTTGAGGACAGAGTCATGTTTGATCTAATACATAATTATGATAATGTGTGATGAGATGTGTAATAGGAGGGAGGTGCTGTCCATCCCAGGAACTCAGCACAGCATATGAGATCTTTCCCTTCTGGGTGCCGCTAGCTTCATCTTCCTCCTCTTCTCCCAATTTGACCTAGTTCTCGACACACTGGAATTCTGGAAATGTCATTAAAAGGCCACTGTTTTTCACAATATCATGATGTCTACAGCTGTTACTTCTGCTTTAAATGACACTCTTCATCTTCTCTGCCTGCCGAACTTTTACTTATCTCTTATGGTTTAGTTCAAATGCAAACTCCTTGTTGAAGCCTTCCTTTATTTCTCCATCTTTCTCATTCCGTCCCTCAGTCAACCTTTCCTCTATCAACTCCAGAGCATTTTGTTTTTACCTCTCTTATGACATTTATTATTCAACATATATTCTATTTTAGCAATTTATGGACATTTTTATTTTTATTCTTATTGGTTTACAAACTCTTCAGGTCAGAAATCATTCCCTCTGACACTTACTATTAGAAGCTGCATATTGTTCAAAATGCTTTTTGATTAGAAAAATGTCATTTGCTTAAAAGCTATTATCAAATTTATATGTTACATCATTTAATTTTCAGAATCATGCTGCAAGATAAATTTTTTTCTGGCTTTATTCACTTTATTTTTCTCATAAACTAGGTGGTGGCTACCAGCTAGAGCCTGGGCTATCTTCATGGAAAGTCTGGTGTGGGTCTTTATAAGGTGGTCAGTGAACTCCTGATATGGAGACCTGGTGAACGCTTTATAAGGACATCAGAGGTAAACTGCCAGTAGATCTTGGAAATGGCATCAAAGTGGCTTTGGTGAAGTTGCCCAGGGTGGTGGTACAGCCCTCAGCAGAAGGGTAGCAGCTGTCAATTCTGGCCATCAGCAGCAGTCTCTTGGGCACAGGGGCTGAGATGATGCCAGTACCCCTGGGGCAGGCATGAGAGGCACCAGCACACAGCTACAGTGGGCAGTCACGTTGCAGGAGACGGTAGGGGGTTTGCTGATCTTGTTACCACGGGTCCTTTCTTGTTACCACAGGAGGGTCAGTGGAGAGCTGGCCAGGATGATGGCCCCACAGATGGCCCTGGCTACCTCCTTGGAGCACTTGACACCCAAAGTGATATGTCTGTCATAATCCCCAGGGGGGACAAATGCCTTCCACCTGGTTTGCTAGCCATCACTGGTCTGCTTCTGCACAGCCATAGTCTTCAAACGCTGGGAAAGACTGAGGGCAGGAGGAGAAGGGGACAACAGAGGATGAGATGATTGGATGGCATCACCGACTCAGTGGACATGAGTTTGAGCAAACTCCGGGAGATGGTGGACAGGGAAGCCTGTAGCCCTGCAGTCCATGGGGTCATAAAAAGTTGGACACAAGTAAGCCACTGAACAACAGTCTTCAAAACTCTGTCCTGAGGGATGCCCCCAGGAAAAAGTCAATGATCCCTTGATGAGCAAAGAGAAGAGACAGATCTCCAAAGAGGCGATTTCATGTCCTTACCAGGCGGCCCAGCTTGATGACAGGGAGCCACTCCTTGTCCTTGCCTCCATAAGCTCTTGAGCTGAGACCTAGGTCCCAGATGCCACTGCAGAAGCCTCCACAGAAGCTATTGTGGCCTCCCATTCCAGGGCTCCCAGGGCCTCGAGCCCTCTTGCAGCACCAGCATCATCTCCCATTTTGTATTTTTATGGAGAAGAGCAAGAGAAATATCATCATCATTTTTCAAATGAAGAAGCTAAATGGGTTAAAGGAGTTGCTCAAAGCCACACAGATCAGAAATGGTGACTTGATCTGATTTTAATGGTCATTTTTCTTCACCAGCCTACAAAGAATAAATGAGACTGGTTGTGTAGCTGCACCTTCATTTTTATATCCTTGCTACTCAAAAGGTGATTGACAAATGATCAATAAGAATGGCATCACGTGGAAGACTGTAAGAATGCAAAGTCTTAGGCCCATCTTACTCTTAAGAAACCAGAACTTACATTATGAGCACTCACCTCAAATATTCTTACAGACATTAAAGAATCAGAAGCACCAATCACTTTCAGTTTTAATCCTAGGTTCATTATGGTTCCTGTTTTTTTCAAAACTTCCTAGTTTATACAATTTACCTCAGACACACAGAATATTGGTGCTCATTAGGACATGCAGTTGATAAGCAGATGAAGCCTACAATTATGGATTTGGGCATATCTACCCCAGAAGAATAGTAGAATCTTCCCTAACTTTCTTCTTTTCTTGTTTTTCCATCTCCTCCAATCATTCTTTGAAAGAAGAGGGTTGGTTAAAAGTCTGATGATTCACAGATGTAAAAATATTTTGAGTGCCTCTCATTAGGGTTCTTAGATTGTAAGGAACAAAGTATGACTCAAGTTAGTGACAAAGAGGGGTAGCTTAAGAACACATCTGGAACAGTTTAAGTAGTGGGCTAAGTACATGATTGTAATAAACACGTCCTCGCGGAAGTGCTTCTGAACTCCATGTCCTTTACAGATCTCAGGGGCAGGGGTTCGCGGGCTTCTCCTAGTGATCTACCACTAATGAAGTTTAGCCACTCCATCTCCTCTCTCCGCATCACTAAAGTTACCATTGTCTGTTCCTGTGGCATGCCTTTAAACCCAACTCTGACCTGGATCAAAGCACCAGCTTTCAAAGTGTTATCACACACTCATGGTGGTGGTTCAACTTCTAAGTGACATGACTGAGATGGACTGTTCTACTCATTCAGTATCTATTTTCTAGCATGGTTAGAACTTGGTAAAGGTTGAACTAGAGTGACTATTAAAGATTATGCTGATTATACTATTATTATCAGATTATTATGCTCCATACACTTGCAGGGGAAAGTATTTTTAAAAGCACTTTCAAAAAAGAGCAACTGGGAAAACTGGGTAATAGGTGGGAGGAAATGTCTAAAAAGATAATTTCTAAGATTCGTCTTGATGCCCTCTATCTTGGAGGAGAACTGAGCTTATAGTAAATATACAGCAAGGAGTTGTTTTCATTTTTGCTCTTTCATTCAGTTGATTAGGAACAATTACCAGCACAGAATATTCACCACAAAGCTCTGAGAAAACATAGGGAAAGCACATGAGTCAGCTGTTGACTTCTTTTTCCAAATGCTGGAATTGTTTTCCCCTCTTCTATCTGTTGGGTGGCTTTGTAAGGAAGAATGTTCATGTTCACCCCCATGGCATCTCAACAGTGATAAGAAATTCATGTAGCTAGGAATTCAATAGTTGGTTTTTAGTTTGTTCTTCCTTTCAAATAAATCTTATGCAATATGTCTACTCCTATATCAGCAGCAGATGACATTATCTGTAGCAAATTTGCTCAACATGCTTACTACTTTCTGGGTCCATCACAAATGGCAATCCATTTTGGCAGATGAACCCAGAAAATGAAAGCTTCTTTGAGAATTAGACTTCAGTTCAGTTCAGTTCAGTTGAGTTGCTCAGTCGTGTCTGACTCTTTGCAGCCTCCCTGTCCATCACCAACTCCCAGTGTTCACTCAGACTCACGTCCGTCCAGCCATCTCACCCTCTGTCATCCCCTTCTCCTCCTGTCCCCAATCCCTCCCAGCATCAGAGTCTTTTCCAATGAGTCAACTCTTCGCATAAGGTGGCCAAAGAACTGGAGTTTCAGCTTCAGCATCATCTCCTCCAAAGAAATCTCAGGGCTGATCTCCTTCAGAATGGACTGGTTGGATCTCCTTGCAGTCCAAGGGACTCTCAAGAGTCTTATCCAACACCACAGTTCAAAATCATCAATTCTTCAGCGCTCAGTCTTCTTCACAGTCCAACTCTCACATCCATACATGACCACTGGAAAAAACACAGCCTTGACTAGACAGACCTTCGTTGGCAAAGTAATGTCTCTGCTTAATAGAACTAATTTAGATCTCACGGAAGAAACTGGAGCAAAAGCTACTAGCACAAATAAATACTTTGGTTTGTTTTCATCAGGTAGGTTACTTTGATCCACGCTTGCTTAGGCTATTTCTCTTTCAAATGAAGAGTCCTTCTAGAACCTATATTATTTTCCTCTAATTATTACATATCATGAAATACAAAAACGATCAAAGAGTAAAATTTCAAAATGGTCACCAAACTAGCAGTGGCTTTTAGAAGTGACAAAGGGTAAGAGTGGGAGACTTTTGCAACTGTCTATATCTCCTTTAGGCCAACTGGTGTTATCCCCTCATAGACATTCAGTCTTACTACTAAAACAGTAGGATCACACAGTTCCCCTGCTATCTCTTTGGATCAGACTGCCACCTACGATCCACTACAAAATAGAAATTTTAGAAGTACCATTGTTGCTCTTCCATCAACATTAGCTGGAAGAGTCAACTGGTAATAGTCAACTGTCACAAATACGTTCCCGATGGTTTGTTATCCCTGACTCTCTTGCTCAGAACAAAAGAAGAAAATAGTAAAAGATTTCTGACAAGTTCCTCTAGTGCAGACTTAGTCAAAGATGTTTCTCTCTTTTTCTAGCCATGTTGTGGACTTTTCCAAATACAAGAAAGCGACCATCAGAAGCCAGAAGAATCTCCAGATCCAGGGATGTTGTTATAACTGGGTCAGTTGAGCCTGCTTTCAGCTCATTCCACATCGCAAAGCTGTCATAAGACCAACAGTTTCTTTGGAGCAAATACATTCAAATACCACCAGGTTGTGAGCCTAGGGCTGCAAAAGGTAAACTAGTGTCAGTGAGCACATCGTGTTGAAGAGGTGTCATAATAATTGTATAGACAGCAAAAGATTGCTTTTCACTACCACGCAGCAGCCAATTTCTAAGGCAAACGCAAACAAGCTATTGTCACCTACCAGGATTGAAACCCAGAGTAAAAACTCCTAAGCTGTTCATTACAAGCTTAAGTGAGCCTATTAGACTAACATTAGACTTAAGAGAAAAGAGAAAATAGTGCTACTGAACTGTCAGGGATATAAAATTTCTAAATGCAAGAGAAAGATCACCACAAATTCAAAAGCTGAGCCTTATTGTATTATCTATCTTATTTTCAATTTGGAAAATTCATAAAGCCAACACGGGTATTGCTTTTATGAACTTGTTAAAAGAGATGACAGAAGAAATATCTTAGCATCATTTCCATATTTGTCTTTGCTTTTTATTTTTTTCCCTGCTAGGAGTACTGCTGAGACAAAATGGGATTCAGGAGGAACTTGTTTGTTTCTAGTGTATCTGGTGCTGATCAAAAAGAATCAAACAGAAAAGAAACCCATGGTAAAATTTTGAAACCTCATTTTTGTCAGAAGTTTATTTTGATTTTATTATGTTTGATGCTAGTGAGGGATAAGACAGACATGAAAGGTTTTGAGTATAGATTTTTAGAACTGAGTGATGAGCAAAACTGACAATTCATATTCTTATCAAATCCTTTTGAGCCTTACAAAATAGAAGTTTTCTTGAATTTTCTGACACTTTCACATCTCATCCTGCCCCAAACTTGGAGACTCTGACAAACATGAGAGTTGAAAAACATTAGTAAGAAAAAATTTTCAGCAACAGACTTGTTTAGAAAAAAAAGTCTTATTTAGTTGAGGTTGAAGTCTCTCTTTATTGTAAGGTTTTTGGCTCCACAAGGGTATCTGACCTAAAATCTAACTATCATAAGTAAAGAACTGAAGCAGAACATAAATTACAATGCTGAGACAGAGTTTTATATTGCTAGCTTCAGGTCAAAATACAAACTCAAATCAAGAGAAAGTTGTCTATGTTGTCTGGGAACTGGCAGTATTTTTGGGTAGCCAGGTGATCCCAGGAAATCGTCAAGATGATTACTCTTAGTTTTTTAAAAAAATTATAAAGCAAAGAAACAACTAAATAATCTTTGTGTGTTCTCACATGGCTCACGGAAGTCCTCTAAGCTCTTCTGACTTTCTTTGGCAAAATGAAAACTTTCCAGTTCAAGGATGCTTTCTTCTTCATCATGTCATCATGTGGCCATCATTACCACTATTATGACTACCACAATTATCTGAATATTTAATAAGTGTACATCTAATGAGCTCCATTAGGCAGTGGAAGCATGAAAGACTTCCACGTCATTAGGCAGGGTAAGTTATCAGAGTTAATCAACAACTGATGGCTGTGGTATGTTCCTATTCCTATTGCATCAGCTCCATGGATGCCTAGGTCTGAGTGATGACAAGAGCCAGGAGGAGACATTGCTGGGAGGCGGGTGACAGAGTGCAATAAGGTCAGTGGAGCCGAGATCAGCTCTCCCGTAGCTGGTTGGATGGGTGACAAGGGGGCTGTGTGGACCAATGGCTTCCTCCTCTGCTGGGGTGAATCTCCCAGGCTGTAATTGTATCCACCAGTGCCACTTCCTTCTTTGCGTTGTTCTTCCTGGAGTCCCCCTGCCTCAGTCCTCCTCTGGCCACTCACCTGTCCACTTTTCATTCCCACATTTTGTGGATTCAATCTTATCTGCTACTGTTTCCAGCTGATCTTTATCCTTGGGGAATTAGACCTTTAAAAATATAGCTCTGTGGTCATTTGAATGGGGCTTGGGGAGGAGAGGAGATAAAACACACATTCAATCTGCCATGGAAAGGGGAAGTGTAGTCACTCAGTCGTGTTCGACTCTTTGTGACCCCATGGACTGTAGCCCAGCAGACTCCTCCATCCCTGGGATATTCCAGGGAGATTCCAGATACTGGAGTGGGTTGCCATTTCCTTCTCCAGGAGATCTTCCCGACCCAGGGATTGAACCCGGGTCTCCCGCATTGTAGACAGACGCTTTACCGTCTGACCACCAGAGAGCTTGAGGATATTATGGTTTCTGAGAACTGAGCAAGCATTCTCTCATGAAATCCTACGCTCCTTCTCAAAAGCACTCCGTCTCTTCCAGATACAATCTCAGAAAGCAACTGAAGAGTTTGTGAGTTGGAATCACGAGGCAAATAGTGGAGGGAATTATATGCAGCAACCAACAGGGTTGTTTCTTGCACTGTGCAGTCTGGAAGGAGACTATAATTTTAACCGTATTCCCAATGCTAAGAACAGATCTAAAGAGTGTTAACACCACTGATGTTAAGTGTGTGACCTGCCTTTTGAATGCATTACACCATTTAGAGCACTGTTTGGAACACTGCAGGAGAAATGCATGAGGAAAGCGGGCCTGAAGGGGTACTGGCTTTAATTTTCATTTCGTCTGAATTAGACTGCATTCTAACATCTCAAGTGTACAGATTAGTTTACAAAGAGGGAAATACTTATGAAAGTGTTTCAGTTACCATTGCATATGGCCAGACTGCTTGCTAGAAGCAAGGAGAGGCAGCAGTGTAGAATGGCAAGAACATTTTGTCTTGCCTTAAGCCCTGCTTCCCTCAGAGGTGGTGTGTTAGATGCCTGGTACCCTGGTTCTTTGAGCAGGTGAGCCAATTAGCACATTCCCTAGTCTGGAGCTGTGGTTGCTGTGTATGTGATCTGCATACTGATTCAGCTGAGATTTGACCTTCTGGGTGGAGGAAACAAGAATCCCAGGTGAGAGACAACACTGGCCTAGATTTTCTATCCTTCTCCCCTGTTCTTTATTTCCGGGCATACCAAGTATTTTTTTCTGACTAATTCAGAAACTAGAAAGCAGTTCTGTTTCAACTGAAATTTTGGATCAATGTATATACTAAAAACTATTAAAAATCATGATTTTTGACTTCCCTCTGCAAATGTCAAAAAAGGAAAGCAAGTAGTTCCTTGTAATAGTGACATCCTTGGCCCACATGAGGGCAGTACTAGGTAGTCAAAAGTCTCCAGGAGCTTCCAGGGTATGCGAGAGTCTGGCTGGAGATGAAATGTGAATGCATAAAGCAGAATCAGGTTAGTTTTTCATAAGCACAAGATTCCTTAAAGCCAATCATTATACTGTTCTAAATGTTCCTGCTGAAGGAATTAGGAAGGAAAGATATCTACCAAATTTTCCACCTGCTGGTACAATCACTTGCCAGGAGATGTTGGAGAAAGTTTGTGATTATTCTATTTAATGCTACTTTTAACATACAAAATATGAAACAGACAAATAGACTTTTTTTATTACATTATCAAATGCTATTCTACATTTGTTTGGAACAGTAAAGGTGTATCTTAGGTACAGATTTTCAGTTTCTTATTGTCTGATATGATGAGTTGTTTTTTTGATAACTTTTAAAATAAAGAATTCTAGGGAAGATGGAAATATAAGTGCACATTCATTGTCAGTGGAATTTTACCACTATATTTAGTGCATGGAGGTTATAAGTGCCTTAATGATGTTGAACAGGTCTTCTTCAGACAGGTCTCTTTAAACAGTTACATAAATGAACACTGGTGTAATTATGCATTCATGTGATCTGAAGAGTTTTCAACCTTGGGAGAAGAAATCTTTTCTACCAAGACTGTTAGATAATTTTGGTTATCTGTTAGGCATGCTTTAGAAATTCAAGCAAAGACCCACTTTTTAGATGGTGATGTCCCATTCCAACCTCCAGACCACAGACCTGGAATTAGCTGATGGGCTCCTGATAACGTGAGGTCATGAGAAAGCAGTGGCAAAATACTATACTAGCCTGGGGCACAACATCATGGTGTAACCTGGACAACTTTTTAGAGAGGACTCAACAGGCTCCACTGGTGATAGTTTGCACTGGCCTGAAGAGAAGAGCATTTGCCTCTGATATCATTGACATTGGCTCCTGAAGTCCTTCTCCCTCTCTGAACGTCCTTCCTTCTCTTCCTTTCCTAGTCTCTGATCTCTGGGATAAAATCAAACACTGAACTCTCTGCAACTTCTCCCGTAACTTTATCCCCTATTCTGCTGAACACATACCAGAACATTCATTCACACCCATGGAAACTGTTTATCCCCGAGGGGATCATTTGGTGCTCAAATGGCTACACATCTTGTGCCAGAACAATCAGATTATTGGAGAAAACTCAGTGTCTGCCTTTACATTCATTTTCAAAATCTCGTTAATACAAAGGTTATTTCTTCCATTTAAATGGCTACTTAGAATAAGGTATATTAAGAAGTATATCTTTTTGCTTTCTTTAAAATGATAGCTTGGAATAGCATGATAGGAACTGTCTTCCTGTTCCACGAAGGCTTTAAACATGGGAAGGATCTATTTGCTTTGCCTCTGTCTGGGGTTTGGCAAGTAAAATTTCCCTGACTGATTCTTCCCTTCTAGTTTAGAAAATGATTAAAATGGCTCTGAATTTGAACCTTGCCATAAGGTTACCTTAGTGTCATCTGGCAGGTTGTGATAAGCCAGTGTTATGTAAAAATTGCTGCCCCTACCCCAACCCTCTGGAAGTCAGTACCCAAGCTCCATTAACACTTGAGCATTATTATACAATCGCTTTGTCTGCGTGGCTATACTATTTTAATGAGCATACAGGGAAGTGAATTGCATAGAAGATGTAGTGATAAACAACAGATTAATCTTTTTAATAACTTGGGACTTTGGCTGGCTGGATTTTAATTTTCCCCTCTTCTAAAATACTAAGTAGAATCTATAACATGGTAAAATGGTTTCCTATTGCTTTTGGGGAAGAGGAGATGGGATTAAGTTTAACCTATCTCTTCTCACTTGTCAGGTCCCTTAGGGCGCCCACATTAAAGCATGGTATCCTTTGTATTTTCTGCTCTCGAAACACCAGACTCCCACCTCCCACTTCTTCCCACCCTACTTACTTCTTCCTCTTCCTAGTTCTAAGTCGATCATTAGCAAGAGAGAGGAATGAATAAAAAGAGAAAGACAAAAAGTAATTAATTCACTGAAGTGCAGCTGCAAATGAATTTTCGATATAAATTATTAATTTTCTCTTTAATATTTCTGCACGATACTGCTCTGTATCTGGGGATCAGGAGCGAGAGACTCTTTGCTTCACAGCAACAGTGCCTTGGGTAGAGACAGCAGCGCCTCACAGTAACTAGAGGGCCTTGGGCTAACATGATATGACTCCCGTTCATCAGTAGCATGCTTTTAGCCACCAGCATTTCAAACAGGCATGGGTTTTAAAGTCCATGATGGGGAGTGCAGGCACGAAGGATCGGAATAGTTGGAATAAAATAGGTCGAATGCCTTATTTTCTGTGTCTTCTGGTGTCAGCTTCCTAAAATATGAAGACTATGACAAAAGCTTGCATGTATGATGATTCTTAAGGACAAAGGTGGCAGCACAAATTTTGCTCATGTAGGAGGAAGAAAAAAAAATGCTGGATTGTGAAGCGGAAGTTAGAGTATGTAGGGCTGGGTGTCAAAGGCAAAAAAGCTACAACTCTTTGTGCTTGCTGACCAAGCCTGGGCAGAGGTCTGGGAATGGTTGCGGGGTGGCAAGAGCATGGGGCTGCTGGACTACCTCCTCTGGGGTCCACATCTTCAGTCGGCTCTAAACCCAGATTACAGAAGGCACCTTTTATCACTCCCTTTGCTCAAATCAAATGTTATCAGGAAATCTGCTTTTCTTGACCTCGGCAGCATGTGGATGGAATGTAAACCTAAGCATGCTATGGAAAAACTAAAAATAGTATCAGAAAGCAATAGGACTGCTTCTGTGTTCAAAGATGTTGGCTCTAAATGGCAGAGGAACGATTGTTTCCACTTAAAGTGATTGATATGTCTACATACACTTGAGAGATAGAATTTCATTACCTATTCTTTCTGCGGGGACTGACTGAACACAGTTTCAAAGGAAATAGGGAGCATATTTATATAACAGAGTACCACTTTCTTCCACAAAATGGAGAAGAAGAAAAAAAGGCCAGCATATAAAGGGGAAAATTGTGGATGTTAAATAAAGAAAATAAAGATATTGAAAGAGTGAAGAAATTATTACCACAGAACGTTCAATACATACAGTATTAGGCTTTTAGCTTTCTGTTCAATGACAGTGAAATATTTCTATTGGTTCACTTGCAGAAGTATTTATTTTTAAATTATCTGTAATGATTAAGCACAGAAAAAAATAAGGATTACAAAAGGCAACCTAACAAAATTCAATTTATTCCATAATAATACTTAAGAACTACTGCTTTCATTTTGTGTAAGGTATTTTGAAGACTTGGAAACTCAAGTTTCCCAATATCTTGCAGATGATTTTAGAAGAGAAAATTAAGAAATCTAAACTCTAATTTGGGGTCAAACATAAGGGAAAACAACTTAATGAGCCTCCTAAAAATGCAATGTTCTTTTATAAAGTGAGAAATCCTTCTGTAACCTAAAAAATCTGTTTTCTCTCAAATATTTTTCTCTAATGCTGTTTGGTTACCTCCTAAAGTCATTATTTCCAGCAGTCACAGAAATCTTCAGCTGTGTAGGCGGTCCCAGTAAATTTAGCAGCCAAGCCACATTGTGACATGTTAAGAATAGGCGTCCATAAATCTTCCCCAGCTTCTCTTGAAAAGATTAAATCTTTCTTTTCAAGAATTTGCTAAATTTCTGGAAATGCTGTAATATAATAAATGACTTGTAGACAAGTCTGAAGAGAGAGTAGAAGATAATGGAATCCCTTGTCTCACAAACCAAAGCAGAAGCTGAGGAAACTTCTAGACCTTTCACTTTACCCAGCAGTAAAAGGGGGAAGAGCTACTTGCAGCAGCTCTTGGACGTGAGCAGAGCCCTGTCAGCACCTCCAAAGAAGCCCCTCTATTGTTAAGAGGGGTTTCTGTTTTCAGGACCAATCTCTTTAGAATAGAAATGTTGTAAACACGGTTTCAAACAAAGCAAAAGTTGCTCAGTCGTATCCGACTCTTTGTGATCCCGTGGACTGTGGTCCATGGGATTCGCCAGGCCAGAATACTAGAGTGGCTAGCTGTTCCCTTCTTAGGGGATCTTCCCAGCTCAGGGATCAAACCCAGGTCTCCTGCATTGCAGGTGGATTCTTTACCAGCTGAGCCACCAGGAAGCCCTTCAAACAAAGGAGACCTTCAAGAATCTGAGTTTCACTGTTCTTCCTTATACATATTTGAGCAAGATGATTTAGGATCATTTACTCTGTCCCCCCAAATCTACTTCCAGTACATTTCCTAAGCTTCCTCTGAATAGGAGGGCTCCTGTTGTGGCTCAAATGGTAAAGAATCCGCCTGCAATGCAGGAGATCTGGGTTCGATCCCTGGGTTGGGAAGATCCCCTGGAGAAGGGAAAGGCTACCCACTCCAGTATTCTGGCCTGGAGAAATTGGAAAATACTTCAAATATATTTCCTAACCTTCCTCTGAATAGGAAGGGCTCACTGCATTGAGCTATACATGGAGAAGGCTTTATCTACTTAATATGTGTCTCTGTCTGTCAGTGTGGGCTGCCTTAACAAAGTGTCACAGACTGGTGGCTTAATATCAACAGAATTTTATTTTTCCCAGTGCTAGAGGCTGCAAGTCTGATATTAGAGTGCCAATATGAATGGGCTCTGATGAAAGCCTTCTTCTGATGTGCATACTTCTCACTGCATCCTCCCAGGGTGGAAAGAAGCTAGAGAGCTGTCCAGAGTCTCTTTTATAAGAGTGTTAATCCCATTGGTGAGGGTTCCAACCCCCATGATCAAATCACCTCTCAAAGGTCCCACCTAACACCATCCCATTGGAGGTTAGCATTTTAACATATGAATTTTGAGAAGACAGAAATATCCAATCTATAACAATGTGAGTAGGAGAAGCCTAGACTGTCTAGCACACGCAGATGAGGAATTTACTCACAGAATACTGTGCAGGTAAGAGAACTGAAGAGAAGGACTGAATGGGCTCTGGGAAAGTAGGATCCAAAGTTGCTTCAACATAGTCAAAAGAAGGGCATTCTCAGTGGGGTTTGCAACATGGACGACTCTGCATCAGCTATTTTCAAAGCATGTGTTTTGAAACTCTGATACTTCTAAATGCCAAGGAAATCCAGTCTAACTTACCAGGAGTCACGGGTTCTCACTGGCTGAGGAGGGCACAGCCATCAGGGTCATGTGGAATGATGAAGGCACAGTTCCCTGAAAGAAAAAAAAAAATACTCCTCTTACCAAAAGAAGAAAGTGGGGATTTTGAACAGCAAGAAATGAACATAAAAGAAAAAAGAAATAAAGCCGTAAGAAAGCAAGTTTAACCACTCAGTCAGGTAATTCTGGTTTAAAAAGCTGATCTTCAACTCTCTCATTAGCATTTGCTCCTTTCCCCTATACTGCATTTTTCCTAAAATAAGTAAAGTTGCTCTTATTTATATCCCATTTGATGGAACAGTGGAGAAGAAAGAGTCTGAGAAAGAATAGGAATGCTCTAGCAGGTAAACACTGGCTCCAGATACCATGTAAAACCATATCAACTAGACAGATCCATACACATTAGACACGCTTATCTAGACATAGCTCCATACCCACTAAAAGACCCTAAAACCACATGGCTATTCTTCTCTTATACCTCTGAGTATCTTCTGACTCTTACTTTAAGAGGTAGAGTCTTGCTATTTCATTTTAGATCATTCTGTTACCAGGATGTCTATTTAACTGCAATCTATTGGCACTACTCTTTGTTAAAAGTCCCCCGAAGTGTGGTTATGTTGTGACCCTCCGCATCTACAGTTTCAAGATTAGTTTATCAGGACATCACTTTGGACAATAAATGTTTTTTCTACTCTCCAGCAACCTCCAACCCCACATGCCAAGTCTGACTCATAAAAAAAGGACCTACAACCTGAAGAAATGGTTCTTGAGAAAATACATTTTCACCTAGGGAAAAATATATATCTCAGTTCCACTAGTCTCCAAGCTCCTTATTTGTCTCTGTATCCTTGGAGCACCTAATGTGTGCTTAGCGTGATCATTAAACAAATAACTGAAGAATCGAGTTAGCATATGAATAAACATTTACATGTGGCTGGCTATCAACTAACTTTCATTCAGAAATGTTTAGAGAAGAAATCTTAGAGATTATCTCATGTAACTCTATCACTCCTGACTCAGGAGGATATTTTCTTGGGATGCCGTGATAACCAGAACCTCTATTTATTGGCAAGCTTAAGTGATTTTTGAGGGAAGGGGGTTGCATTTCTGCAGTCTTGTCTTCTATTTTTGCCCCATTCAAAGAAGAGGGCTGATGCCGGTGCCTCCGTTGTGAGAAGGAATGCACGGAGACAAAAGAGCCACGCCAGCAACCACCTCTGATCTGCCATTGATCACCTTCACAGTTGTGTGGTATCTTAAGCTCTGTACCTACCCTCCCCCCTACAAATAAAGTGTCTCTTCTGGCCCCATCACATTTAATCTGCTAAATACCCTTCAATTTAGGTTATATGCTGCTGCTGCTGCTAAGTCGCTTCAGTTGTGTCCCACTCTGTGTGACCCCACAGATGGCAGCCCACCAAGCTCCACCGTACCTGGAATTTTCCAGGCAAGACACTGGAGTGGGTTGCCATTTCCTTCTCCAAAGCATGAAAGTGAAAAGTGAAAGTGAAGTAACTCAGTCATGTCCAACTCTTCATGACCCCATGGACTGCAGCCTTCCAGGCTCCTCCATCCATGGGATTTTCCAGGCAAGAGTACTGGAGTGGGGTGCCATCACCTTCTCTGAAGTTATATGCTAATGACTCATAATTATCTATTTCAGAACTAGACCTCATTTTTTAGTTCTAGACCCATTTCTAATATATCCTAATAGACTTCTCATAGACATCTCAAGTTTGATCTACCTAAAATGAAATTCATGATCAAATCTACTGTTTATATCCTGTTTCCAAGTCAGAAATCTTTCATCCTAAAAACCCTCCTTTTACTTATCAATCACATCCAATTTATCAATAAGTCTTATTGACTCATTGGAAAAGACCCTGATGCTGGGAAAGATTGAAGGTAGGAGGAGAAGGGGATGACAGAGGATGAGATGGCTGGATGGCATCACTGACTCAATGGACATGAGTTTGAGCAGTCTCCGGGAGTTGGTAATGGACAGGCAAGTCTGGCGTGCTGCAGTCCATGGGGTGGCAAAGAGTTGGACAGAACTGAGAGACTGAACTGAACTGAACTGACTGATTCCAGTGGTTTGAGGAACTGGTTTCAATGCCTGGTCTCTCTTGTCTAACTGTAGAGTGGTTTTCTCAGAGTGTGGATACTGGCATGATTAATACATAAAGCTATTCTAAAAAGAGATCTGGTGAAAAGTAACTCTAGCTCTGAAAAATTTCTCGGGCCAGTTAATCACCTACCCAAATGGGTTTCAACCTACCTTCCTTTCAAACTATCCAAAATGGGTTACCTAAATAATTTTTTTCACTTTGAACAAATTTGTATGAATAATATGGAAGCAAAAATGTTATCAAATATTCAGAGCAGAAAACAAACTGACAAACTTTTCCTCCTCTGATCCTTTTGGGTTAATCATGTTGCACGGGTTTGATATCACTGAATCTACTCCAACACAAACAGGCAAAACGAGAGTCAATTGCCTGATCTAAGAGGAAGGGTTATTTTGAATCTTAAGCCAAACTGTGTGTCTTCACCAAACACCAGGGGATAGATGTCAAATCTATTTAATTTCTTTTTGGTTTACAGAAACCACAGTGGCATGGGTAAATTACATTAAAAACTCAATTGGGTGATTATATCTAGCTTCATTTAGGGGGGTTCAGGATGAGGAACATGTGTATACCTGTGGTGGATACATGTTGATGTATGGCAAAACCAATATAATATTGTAAAATAATTAACCTCCAATTAAAATAAATAAATTTATATTTTAAAAAGTACAAGAGCCACACCAAAAAATCAAGTGATAAAACACCTAGGTTACTACTGGTATTATAATAGCCACCATTTTTATATAGGCTCTAAACTAAGAAAAATAAAAAGTCAAATTACATTTGCCTATACTGCCCATGAAGGGCTCTGGAAATGCCTCTGTAAAGCAGAGACCTGTGACCTAATCTGCCAATACAGAGAAAATGACATGGATATGAATCTCCACTCTTAATAGTCTAGGAGCTGCCTGGATATACTTTATTCTCATACACACCTTTGAAAACTGGGGTCTGGTTTTAAAGAAAAAGACACAGTCCCCAAAGACTTTTCATCACACCTACAATTTAGGAAATATTTTCAAGGCAATTTTCAGTACAACCTTCTGATACAAGAAACAATTCCAGACCCATTCCCAGCCCATGAAGGGAAAGTATGTCACCACTATTTGAGCCTGGACTGGGAGGATCATTTTAAATCTAATCCATTCTTTGTCACTGAAATAGTTGTCTGAAGCTCTTTCTCCTCATCTGCTAAACAAGATCATCTTCACCCACTTAAGACTTCTTGATGAAGTGTGATGCCTTTTAAGGAAATTTAAATATAGCAAATATGCTTTTAAGAATACTCTGAGTATGATTTTGTGCTTTCTACCTAAAAATGTAAAATGACATTTAATTTTAGATTTGTGTTTCCTCCAAAAAGCATTGCTTTCCCAAAATAATGTTTGCTGGCTAGAATGGTAAGGTTATGGATGATTTTGGTCTCTCTACACTATAAACTCTGTAATACTGAGTCAACTTAAGAATTAAAATAAATTTTAAAAATGAAAAGGCTTCCCTGGTGGCTCAGATGGTAAAGAATCTGCCTGCAATGTAGGAGACCCAGGTTCGATCCCCTGGGTTGGGAAGATCCCCTATAGAAAGGAATGGCTACCCATTGCAGTACTCTTACCTGGAAAATTACATGGACAGAGGAGCCTGGCAGGCTACAGTCCACGGGTTTGCAAAGAGTCGGATATGACTGAACAAAGTATGTATTGAACACATATATGTTGGACATATTTTCTAAATCATGCCCTGTATAATAAAGTTATAACAAATGATGAGTAAAAGGAAGGGAAGAACAGTAAATATATGGTAAGTATAGAATGGGGTAAGCATAAGAATTATATGGAGAGATGGACAGGCTGTCCTAGAGGAAAGAAAAAGCTAAACATTGCAAAGTTCAGATGAAGGATAGTTCTTTCATTTAGCATCTGCTACAATTCTACCTTGCACAGCATTATGACTAAAGAGTTAATTTAATTTCTCTCATGATAGGAAATATTTTCCTCCCAGGAAGAGTTAACCTCAGTTCTCATAAGGACATAATTCCAAAGAAAAAATCTCAAGGAAATGCTCTCAACAATGGATGTCCCTTCCTCAAATAAACACAGCTATGTAGTGTCTATAGTCTTTCAGTTTTTGCTCATCTTTTTCTAACCCTCTCACATAAAAGGCACTGCAGGATGGGCCCAGAATCTGACTCTCAGCTCTATCTGTGTTCCCATCTACCTTTCTGTAAGTAAGCTTCAAAGAGAGGTCTAATTTAAGACATACGGTGTGTTCAAACCTGTAGTTTCAGATAAGGATTCTCCCTCTTACATAATGCATTTTAAAATGAGAGCAAAAAGCCCATGTCAGTGTTGGATTTTCACTGCTTGGCTCTGAGTATTCTTGAGGGCTTAAACTGAAGGAGATCAGGGTTTGTGAGCCACAGTAATTAGTGCTGGTGGCAGTAAGACTCATAGAACTGTTGATGAAAAGAAACCATAATTTCTGTTAAACTCCTTAGGGTCTTTTTTCTGAAAGGGAGCCTTGCTATATTTCTTTTTAAAGCTTGGATCAAATAACTTAAGCAGACGCTATGACAATACTATTTGAAGAAAAGAAACCTATGGTATGACTCACTCACCCACCAAAAGAGACTCACTCTCTACACCTACTTTTTCCTTGGCTTTACTTTCTGAGTCCTCTGAGTCAAAGCCTTTGAAAATCAGTCTGCATGTCAAATCCCCATGAAAATCTACTTGCACACATCTTTCCTGTTCATCCTTATCCATTTCACCTTTTTCAGTGTAGGCTGAAACAATTTAGTGATTCATTAATAAGGTCCACATTTACCAGAAATCTCATTTTCTCTCTGAGTTACCACTGCTTTTGTGCCCATCACGTCATTTGTTGAAGACTAAGAGAAAATTCCTTTATCCTCAGAATTTTACAAATCCTCCAGTTCATCTCAACTTTCCTCCCTGAGAGCCTTGGTTACTGAAGAGACAAACTTGCATATCAAGGTCAGAAAACTGTCCTTAGCAGCTTCTACTCTAGTATACAAAATCACCTGATTTCATTTGCCCTTGAGAGTACTGGGAAATTTTTTAACTGAGTAGAGGGTACTCTTAAAGAATTAGATTTGGTGCTCATATCATATCCAAATACCACTGCAAATAACAGATATACTGCTTGCCGCAGAGTAGGTTTGCTGAATGAGTGCTTGCAAAGATTGCAGAGCTACTGTCTGAGATTATCTGGTTGTACAATATTTTATTCAAAAAATTTTTACTGAACATTTGCAAGGCAGGCATAGATGCAATGTGCACTGTGACCTCAAATCCATCATCCTGCCTCCAAACTGAAAAGTAGCTTCGTCATTTTTAGATAGGTGAAAATTTGTATTTCAGACATACCTCATCTTGCAAAGTATGTCTGATTCTAAAAAAAAAAAGTATGAAAATGTCCCTTTATTTTGTAATTCTAGAGACGTCTTAAATCAGAAAGAAACTGTTTCAAAATTATCCTAAAATAAGGTAATTCAACAATCTCACTTACATATGAGGAGACTGAGGACTAAACTAAACTTATCTAAGGCAAAGAGGGCAGTTATAAATAACCTTTTCTTGGGAGGTAAGGTGAAAAGGAAAATTACAAAATAATAACTCTTATCCTTTCCTCTCAATATTAGGCTGTCTCTGTGGATCCTTTCTTCTTATTAATAGTTTTCTAGTTAATCAAATAATTCCCTATATTTGTCATATATTATTTTAGGAATGTTAGTGTAACTGCAGGTTCTCATTGATTCGGTGCCCTAAAATGGCACTATACCTGTCTTTCCATAAACCTCTGGGTATTCTCTCCAAGAAAAATATATTCTAGATTTTAACCATTATTATTATTAGGTTTTTCTTTATGCACTACTTGATTCTACACACATTTCACTGCGTCTTTCAGCAGAGGTGAAAACTAATAAGAAACCATAATTTATTGAATGAAAGCAGTTCATTTATTTGAGGACAATTAACTAACCCCTTTTTAGCATTCCATTTTTCCAGTTAATTTATCTCAATTACCTTGCTTCTTTATGAGATAACTTGTTGATACATTTTTGACCCAGAGTGAATGCTTATTAAATGGGACTAATGTATTAACATTATTTCCCTTTACCAAATATTTCCAAGACATCTCCTTCATGAATATCAACAAAGAATGAGAGAGACAGGGCAGGCACTGGGAGTCTGTTATACAACAGCGACATTTTAGTTATGCCGTCACATTTAACCCTCATGGTATCATAGTGAAAATTGCTTCTGGAAGCTTTAAATTTTGAAACAGGAGAACAGTGGGGCCCAGCAAGGTTCAACAGCTGGTCCAATGACACACAGTTAATGAGAGGTGGGGACAAGATACAAGTCCAAGTCTGACTGTAACAAAGCTTATTATCTTTCCAACACAGTACTCTGACTCACAGGCAAATGAGAAAACAAATCCCCTCCAGAGATAAGATCTGGTGACTGGAAAGATTAAATGACATACAGCAGAGGGACACTTTGAGTCATGGAGAGCCAGGTGCCACTCCTGTGTTCTGGACTGAGGTCTGCCTTGAATGTGTCCTTAAAGCCCAATCCTCCGTAGGGAACCATGTTTCCCATCTGTGTGTTGAGAGCTTCCCACTCAGGAAAGGTTCCAGATTGACATCTGGCAATTTAAAGTTCCCCTAGAGTTACATAGGATGAGAATCTGGCTTATATTTTCTTTTCCCAACATAGCGGCTCATCGTGACTCGGCTGTCACCGGCTGTTACAGTGGTTGGCAGGCTTGGTGTATCAGGAAGTCAGGGTGAGAGAGCCAGGACGCCTCAGCGGTTAAGGATGAGAACCGAGGGCCCAAGCACTGCCACTGATTCCAACTCCTGCTTTAGGTAGCCACCTAACCTCTCTGCCCAGTCTTCCCATCTATAAAATGGAAACAGGAATACTGAGAAAAACCCTCAGAGAAGCTATGAGGCAGAACCCCTCCACAATTAACACACAGAAAGAACAATGCAAAAGCTTAAAGCCATGTTTTAATTGTAATCTTAACCGTTCCTAATTATCCTAAAACGCAGGTCCTAGACCAGTGCGTCTCACTCTTAATGTACATACGAATGACCTGGAGATCTTATTAGACCAAGGATTCTGATTCTGAATATAACTTCCAGGTGATACCTATGCGAGTGGCCTGCAACCCCCAACCCTTCTCAGTAGCTCAGTACTGCATAACACATTTCAGTGTGAGATCATTCGGTATAATGTCATTAAAATGATTACTGTTTGGCAATACTGATCCAGCAAGTCTTCAATATAGCACTGGCTGCTGTGTATAGCCAGCCTTTTAGGAACTGCTGAGGCAAGAATTGCTTTATGGAGATTTTGAAGGACAATAATAGAAATATATCAAATTTTTAAAAAGTCATTAGATCCTCTATTCTCCTGCTTTCCAAAGGCTTCTTGATGCCATTTTCTATGTCTTCTTCAAGTTTTACATGATCCATAGTATCTACATTAGCGTTTGCATCAAAGAAACTATCAGTTGAGAGTCACTAGTTCAATGAATCAATGGTTCAAGGGCAAGAGAAACTATAATGAAAGGTCCTTGGGACTTTAACTTTTGGACAGAATGGCTAATGGCTTTGACTTTCCTTGTATTATGTGGAAATAATTCCTAAGTGCCAAATTGTTAAGAGGTTTCATATTTCTATTTTCCAGTTTCTTTGGGCTCTCTAAATATGCAGTCAGTTGCACAGGTGTATAGCTTGGGCAAACACCCACTAAAGCTTTATTGGACCCTCAAGCTCATAAGAAAGTGACACTCACACCTGTTCATGCCTGGGTGGAGTCCTCCTTTACCGCTTTGCTTCTCCCATCTATGTGAAAAATGAGACTTGCTCTCCATAAGATGTGGGTCATATGCTATGACTGCACTTTGGACCCTCTATTTTTTTTTTAAGTCAAGGTAATGAAAGAAAGAAAAAGTGAAGGCTTTTTAATAAATGCTGCCATGGCCCCCAAATGTGTTATGCAGTACTGGGCTACTGAGAAAGGTTGGGGGTTACCGGCCACTCGCATAGGTATCACCTGGAAGTTATATTCAGAATCAGAATCCTTGGTCTAACAAGATTTCTAGGTCATTTGTATGTACATTAAGAGTGAGACGCATTGGTCTAGGACCTGCGTTTTAGGATAATTAGAAATAGTTAAGATTACAATTGAAACCCAGCTACTTTTGAAATTAGCAGTTAGTATCGAGCCCCATCATTGCTACTGAGCATGTGTGCATGCGTGCTCAGTCGTGTCCAACTCTTTGCGACCACAGGGACGGCAGCCTGCCAGTTCCCACTATCCATCGGATTCTCCAGGCAAGAATACTAGAGTGGATTACCATTTCCTTCTCTACGGGGTCTTCCCAATGCAGAGATCAAACCCTTGTCTCCTGCATCTCCTGCATTGGCAAGCGGATTCTTTACCACTGAGCCACCTGGGAAGCCCCATTACTCCTGGAGCTTTGTCTCATATATAAAAATTGTTCAGTCTTGCTGTCTGCGACATTGTGAAGAGCCTGAAAACTAATAAGTCAGTTGCACAGGTGTATAGCAACTGAAGACAATCTTCCCACCTGTGCAGTTTTGACGACCCCCCCGCACCTCTTTGAAACGTATACCTGATGTGCTAACTCTCCCCTCTTTTCTAAGTAAGTAAGAGGCCAGAGTATCTTCCTAGCTTCCAATCTTCTCTTCTGTCTCACCTGCATCAAACTGACAACTCTCTGAAGAGCTCAGACTAGTTTTCTTTATAAATAACCCTGAGTCCTGTAGACTTGTCATAGAGGAGGGGAAGGAAGCAGTGGAACTCTCTAACTAGCTTACTTTGGCTCCTGGATGCCAAGGCAGATGTTACAAATGACACAACATCTCTGCTCAGGGCCTCAGTGTGGAAATTACTCAGCAGAGCAGACACGGGCCTTTCTGTTTTACTGCCAGTTATGAGCTTGTGAATAGCACACCACACTGCCCTGATTAGTAGATGCCTTCCCTCCCTCCTCATAATCGCAGGGACTGGAGCAGAATGATAAGAAGAGCCTCCATGATAGTTGGAGGTGGGGGGCTGCCCTCTCTCTCCTCCTCTTTTGTTGTGCTTTTCTTAATGCAGACAACCCTTTGAAGTGTGATTTTTTTTCTTTTGATTTTGACCGACTCACCTGAGCCATCAGAAGCTCCATATTTGCAATATAGTTCCCTCATCACTGTCCTGACTGAGGCTTGAAAGCACCCGTGGGAGAGCTTCGATGTTAGCGCACAGCTGCTGGGTTGTACCATTCCCTGCTGCCTACCGGGGAATGGTGGTTCTCCTATTGTACTGCAATAAATAATCACCTTAATTTTTATTAGAGGTTTATCTGCAGACCTTGCCTAACTTTTCTGAAAAGCCTGAGGGAATTTGCCAGTTGATTTAAGAGTCCTGTTAGTAGAGCCGAGGGGTTTCTTCTGGGAAGCTCATCCAAGATTTCAACTCTGTCCTTTTCTTTTTTTGAGTAAGCAGGCAAGGGCGGATGAGTGAGCAAGAGAGGATGTCTGGGCTGGAGCTCACAGTGCTCAGGCGTGTATGATTCATTCTCTTTGGATCCCGGTGGTATGGAGCTCTGACGCTAACCTTCCTTGACTTACTGAAGGGCACAGGAGAAAAACAAGTGGCAAGTGGCTGCATTAAGGTTCTGAGAAGAGGGCACAGATGCTGTCTGGCAATGGACGATTTACCCTGTCTGTGTGATTAGGTACAGAGTTAACCTGTTAAGCAGTGTTGGACTATTTCTTTTATGATAATAAGCATCCATCTAATCTTAAACATACACAGCTCAAAATGTGACCTTTCAGTACGTAATTCTAAAAGAGAAAACAGTTCTTGAGTCCTTTACAATGATGAAGACTTACTTTAAACCAGAGAAGAAAACTGCTTTCATCTTGAATTGCTAACTGTGATCAATTGGTAGTGCTACTTGGAGTTCTGTGTTGAGAAGAATATTGAAGCAACCTCAGGGCTCATGGAAAAGAAAACTATGGTAAATTACATAGAAGGGAATGGCATCAATGTACCTCATCCTTTCTCTATATCATTCATACATATTCTAACTCTTAATTCATTGCTGTTTGGAAGAAAAAATCCCCCAACTGCTGAGAGACAGCTGGCTCTGATCAACTCATAGGTGTTTTATTATTTCAAGATACAGAGTTACTGGGGGAAAAAAAAAAAAGATACAGGGTTTATTGTATAGACCAAAGCAGCTTGCCTGGATAAATGTTACCAGCCTATTCTAACTATACTATACTGTTTGAACAAAACTATGCAGTTTTCCTTTTTTTGTTCTGTTCTCATATTTCTCTGGATTTGGTGTTAGAAGTCTCAGGCTAAAACTGCATGACTGTGGGCTAGTCCCTCAACTTCTCTAACCTTCAGTTTCTTCTGTTGAAGGCAGATGGAAAGTACAGATATGTCAATAAAGTCACAGGAGAAGTCACTGGACATGAATTGTCTCGAAAGACTTGTGAGATGGGAAAGGAGTAAAACAGGATGGACTTAGCTTGAGCACAATATAGATACTGAGGAAATGGCAGTTTTATTTGAATCCTACTAGTCTCCTTATGAAATGGAAACATCAAAATATATGGAAAAGCAAACGATTTTAGTTGCAGAATGGGTGTTAAATATTTGGAAAGAATATGGGCATTTATGCGTGGACTAGGTCCCTCTAATGAGAGGAACAGATGCACAGAAATGGTTTATTCTCTAATATTTGTGAATAAATATGTGACTCTCTAGAGTCACATAGAGTTTCTTACATGGTATATCTTTTCTTTTAATGTCTAGAGGCAAAGCCTTTCCTCTAGTTTATACTGAATAGACACATAAATGTACCTATATATTTTTACATATCTGAGTGAGTAAGCAGTGACTATTGATAAAGTTCATTGTAAAAGATCATCTGTAAAGAAAACTAAGAAAGCTAAAGCAATGGATTTGGTTAAGTTTCTTCAACCAAACTGAGATAAAATGAAAATGATGGAAGTAAGGAAACAGATGTTTACAGAACAGGTATTTTCTTCATTCAGTTCAGTTCAGCTCAGTCCCGTAGCTCAGTGTTGTCCGACTCTTTGCAACCCCATGAATTGCAGCACACCAGGCCTCCCTGTTCATCACCATCTCCTGGAGTTCACTCAGACTCATGCCCATCGAGTCGGTGATGCCATCCAGCCATCTCATCCTCTGTCATCCCCTTCTCCTCCTGCCCCTAATCCCTCCCAGCATCAGAGTCTTTTCCAATGAGTCAACTCTTCGCATGAGGTGGCCAAAGTACTAGAGTTTCAGCTTTAGCATCATTCCTTCCAAAGAAATCCTAGGGTTAATCTCCTTCAGAATGGACCAGTTGGATCTCCTTGCAGTCCAAGGGACTCTCAAGAGTCTTCTCCAACACCACAGTTCAAAAGCATCAATTCTTCGGTGCTCAGCCTTCTTCACAGTCCAACTCTCACATCCATATGTGACCACAGGAAAAACCATAGCCTTGATTAGACGAACCTTAGTCGGCAGAGTAATGTTTCTGCTTTTGAATATACTATCTAGGTTGGTCATAAATTTTCTTCCAAGGAGTAAAGGTCTTTTAATTACCTAAGTACTATCAAGACAGGCTGATAGTGTTTATCCAGGCAAGTATAACCTTGATAGCTAACTTTCCATCCACTATTCCTGCTGGTGGACCATCTCAGATGTCCTGGACTTCATTCAGTTCCTAGGTGATGCCTCTTCCCATTGCACGCATCTCTCACTTCCAGAAAAAGGTGTGAAGGACAATTCTTGCTTCGACACTTAGCAACTTTGTGATATTGGGTGAGTGTCTTAACTTCTTTCTACCTCATTTCCCTCACTTGTAAAATGGAGATAATAACAAGTATTATCACTCTCATCTTCTGGTGAGGCTTGAATGAAATATATTTGAAACTCAAAAAATTTGTGGCACAAAAATGTTAGCTTCTCTCCATGCTCAGTTCAGTTGCTCAGTTGTGTCCGATTCTTTGAGACCCACGGACTGCAGCACGCCAGGCTTCCCTGTCCATCACCAACTGCCAGAGCTTGCTCAAACTCATGTCCATGCCCATTGAGTTGGTGATGCCATCCGACCATCTCATCCTCTGTTATTCCCTTGTCCTCCTGCCTTCAATCTTTCCCTGCATCAGGGTCTTTTTCAATGAGTCCTCGTGGTAATAATAGCCTTAACTTCAACCTGAACACCTCAATACATGAACACTGGATGGGGTTCATCAGAGGTTCTCAAGGTACAGTCTGAAGACCCCTAGATTTCTGATGCCCTTTCAGGTCTGTGAGGCCAAAATTTTTTCAAAGTAATACTAAAGTGTTATTTGCCTTTTTTTTTACTTTATTGCTTTTGCACAGATAATACAAAGACAGTGATGGGGAACTTCTGCTTTGTTTCCACATCACTGCCGATTCTACCACCACCAAAAAAGGCTGAACAGACTGAAATATCAACTCTTCTTGGATCTCAAAGAGAGGTTGGAGCACAAGCCCCAGGACTGGAGAGACAGGCAAATACAAGGAGTCACAGAGCAGAGACTCAGAGCAGAAAATGCAGTGGAAAGCAGTGCTGGAGTAGAAAAACCTGGACTATAATTGATGAACTGCTGGAGGCTGAGTGTGAACAGGTTCTGAGAGCTTAAACTCCAGGAGGACCAAGTCATAGGGGCAACTGCACAGTTTTGTAAGTTCTACCTTAACCAGGTCCCCACAGTAAATAAACATCTTTTTACAATTTTACTGGGTAGGGGTAGGGAGAAGGAATCGTTTTGAAATAGAACACTCTTTGCTTAATAAGGCCTCAAGAGAAACTAGTTAACCAGGACCCAACCTGATGGTGTTAGGTCATGAGAGTATGACTGATCTAGGGGCAGGGAATACCCACTTCCAGCACACTCTAACCATGCTATCCCACCTAAAGGGGAGAGGAAAAAACTGAGAGACACTTGCAAAATTCACACTCCACAGGCATAGTGTCACCAAAAGTGGTGGGGAAAATTGCTGTAATTTATGATGGATCAACATAGCACTGCCAAAATATACAAGTAGTTATTGTATTCTTTACCAACGTAACCTCAAAGTTTTTTAAAAGTTTGGAAAATTTAGTAATTTCATCAAATCTCAATCTATGAATACATATCTGATGAATATTTCTATCATGAAATGAGAAATAGGAATAAGGCATATTTACTGTACACGAAAGTAAAATGGCTGTCTCAAGCAAAAGCTGTTTTTGAGTTGCAAACTGAACTAGCTACCATTTTCATGGAATATTTATTTTTCAAATACTTCAAAGAATGATTCATTTTTCTAAAATTAAGTGAGTTTGTTTCTTCAAGGAAAATAACTTTCAGCATTTGTTGCAAGCTATAAGGTTCAAGCTTTCATATAATAATTAGAACTGTGGGAAAATTTTATCCATATTACAAACTTGGCAGTTTTTCTATATGTTAAGACTTTTCTCCTAAGAACAGTGCTGAAATTAATAAATGTGGTATGACTGTTTGCTGTTGCATGATAAAAATGTATCAATGTTGAGAAGGGTTGTATAACTAAAAAATAAGATTTCACAAATAAATGCCTGCCATTACAACAATATGCATAATACACACAAAGTATAAGACAAGATAATATATTACCTTAGATACGCAGAGGACACCACCCTTATGGCAGAAAGTGAAGAGGAACTAAAAAGACTCTTGAAACTGAAAGAGGAGAGTGAAAAAGTTGGCTTAAAGCTCAATATTCAGAAAACTAAGATCATGGCATCTGGTCCCATCACTTCATGGCAAATAGATGGGGAAACAGTGGAAACAGTGGGTGATTTTATTTTGGGGGGCTCCAAAATCACTGCAGATGGTGATTGCAGCCATGAAATTAAAAGATGCATACACTTTGGAAGGAAAGTTATGACCAACCTAGACAGCATAATAAAAAGCAGAGACATACCTTTGTCAACAAAGGTCTGTCTAGTCAAGGCTGTGGTTTTTCCAGTAGTCATGTATGGATGTGAGAGTTGGACTATAAAGAAAGCTGAGTGCCTAAGAATTGATGCTTTTGAACTGTGGTGTTGGAGAAGACTCTTGAGAGTCCCTTGGACTACAGGGAGATCCAACCAGTCCATCCTAAAGGAGATCAGTCTTGGGTGTTCATTGGAAGGACTGATGTTGAAGCTGAAACTCCAATACTCCGTCTACCTGATGCAAAGAGCTGAGTCATTTGAAAAGACTCTGATGCTGGGAAAGACTGAGGGCAGGAGGAGAAAGAGACAACAGAGGATGAGATGGTTGGATGGCATCACCAACTCAATGGACATGGGTTTCGGTAAACTCTGGGAGTTGGTGATGGACAGGGAGGCCTGGTGTGCTGCAGTTCATGGGGTCGCAGAGTCGGACATGACTTAGTGACTGAACTGAACTGAATGTATTCTAAGTTAAGGAGAACACACAAAAAAATTTGACATGGTTTCAGATTTCTCACTGCAGTTAAAAATTTTAGAAATGACCACTTTCTGAGTTTCAGTGTAACATCAAAGAGCAATATATATAAATATTTGAAAATGTTATTAAAATACTCATCTTTTGCCCAATTAAATATTTGTTTGAGGCCAATCTTCTTCAGTCTATTCTGAAGGAGATCAGCCATGGGATTTCTTTGGAAGGAATGATGCTAAAGCTGAAACTCTAGAACTTTGGCCACCTCATGTGAAAAGTTGACTCTTTGGAAAAGACTGATGCTGGGAGGGATTGGAGGCAGGAGGAGAAGGGGACAACAGAGGATGAGATGGCTGGATGGCATCACCGACTCGATGGACATGAGTTTGAGTGAACTCCAGGAGTTGGTTATGGACAGGGAGGCCTGGTGTGCTGTGATTCATGGGGTTGCAAAGAGCTGGACACAACTGAGCGACTGAACAGAACTGAACTGAACTGAATCTTCATGTATTTCAATATAAACAATATATTTCATCAAATTAAACACAGAAATAAATGTGAAAAGCCAGAAGTCTTCTATTAAAATACACATCTGTTGTTGTTTAGTCTATAAGTCATTTGTGACTCTTTTGCAACCCCATAGACTATACTCTGCCAGGCTCCTCTGTCCATGCGATTGCCCAGGCAAGAATACTGGAGTGGGTTGCCATTTCCTCCTCCAGGGGATCTTCCCAACCCAGGTATCAAACCCATGTCTCCTGCAGCTCCTGCATTGGCAGGTGGTTTCTTTACTATTGAGCCACCAGGGAAGACAGACATTAGGATGTGCAAAAATGCAAAACAAGGTTCATCTTCCCACTAATTTTTTGTTTAAAAAAACAGCTTTTTTCAAATCAATGTTGCCTATAACCTATAATGATTTATTACTGTTATTTTAAATAAAAGTTTCTAAGTATTTCTAATTCAGTAAATAGTGATATATATATATATATATATATAACTCTCTTGGACAAGAGTTCTTTGGTGTCCTCGATTTTTAAAAATAAAAAGGGATTCTGAGAGTGTATAAGACAAGATAATATATTACCTTAGATACGCAGAGGACACCACCCTTATGGCAGAAAGTGAAGAGGAACTAAAAAGACTCTTGAAACTGAAAGAGGAGAGTGAAAAAGTTGGCTTAAAGCTCAATATTCAGAAAACTAAGATCATGGCATCTGGTCCCATCACTTCATGGCAAATAGATGGGGAAACAGTGGAAACAGTGGGTGATTTTATTTTGGGGGGCTCCAAAATCACTGCAGATGGTGATTGCAGCCATGAAATTAAAAGATGCATACACTTTGGAAGGAAAGTTATGACCAACCTAGACAGCATAATAAAAAGCAGAGACATACCTTTGTCAACAAAGGTCTGTCTAGTCAAGGCTGTGGTTTTTCCAGTAGTCATGTATGGATGTGAGAGTTGGACTATAAAGAAAGCTGAGTGCCTAAGAATTGATGCTTTTGAACTGTGGTGTTGGAGAAGACTCTTGAGAGTCCCTTGGACTACAGGGAGATCCAACCAGTCCATCCTAAAGGAGATCAGTCTTGGGTGTTCATTGGAAGGACTGATGTTGAAGCTGAAACTCCAATACTCCGTCTACCTGATGCAAAGAGCTGAGTCATTTGAAAAGACTCTGATGCTGGGAAAGACTGAGGGCAGGAGGAGAAAGAGACAACAGAGGATGAGATGGTTGGATGGCATCACCAACTCAATGGACATGGGTTTCGGTAAACTCTGGGAGTTGGTGATGGACAGGGAGGCCTGGTGTGCTGCAGTTCATGGGGTCGCAGAGTCGGACATGACTTAGTGACTGAACTGAACTGAATGTATTCTAAGTTAAGGAGAACACACAAAAAAATTTGACATGGTTTCAGATTTCTCACTGCAGTTAAAAATTTTAGAAATGACCACTTTCTGAGTTTCAGTGTAACATCAAAGAGCAATATATATAAATATTTGAAAATGTTATTAAAATACTCATCTTTTGCCCAATTAAATATTTGTTTGAGGCCAATCTTCTTCAGTCTATTCTGAAGGAGATCAGCCATGGGATTTCTTTGGAAGGAATGATGCTAAAGCTGAAACTCTAGAACTTTGGCCACCTCATGTGAAAAGTTGACTCTTTGGAAAAGACTGATGCTGGGAGGGATTGGAGGCAGGAGGAGAAGGGGACAACAGAGGATGAGATGGCTGGATGGCATCACCGACTCGATGGACATGAGTTTGAGTGAACTCCAGGAGTTGGTGATGGACAGGGAGGCCTGGTGTGCTGTGATTCATGGGGTTGCAAAGAGCTGGACACAACTGAGCGACTGAACAGAACTGAACTGAACTGAATCTTCATGTATTTCAATATAAACAATATATTTCATCAAATTAAACACAGAAATAAATGTGAAAAGCCAGAAGTCTTCTATTAAAATACACATCTGTTGTTGTTTAGTCTATAAGTCATTTGTGACTCTTTTGCAACCCCATAGACTATACTCTGCCAGGCTCCTCTGTCCATGCGATTGCCCAGGCAAGAATACTGGAGTGGGTTGCCATTTCCTCCTCCAGGGGATCTTCCCAACCCAGGTATCAAACCCATGTCTCCTGCAGCTCCTGCATTGGCAGGTGGTTTCTTTACTATTGAGCCACCAGGGAAGACAGACATTAGGATGTGCAAAAATGCAAAACAAGGTTCATCTTCCCACTAATTTTTTGTTTAAAAAAACAGCTTTTTTCAAATCAATGTTGCCTATAACCTATAATGATTTATTACTGTTATTTTAAATAAAAGTTTCTAAGTATTTCTAATTCAGTAAATAGTGATATATATATATATATATATATAACTCTCTTGGACAAGAGTTCTTTGGTGTCCTCGATTTTTAAAAATAAAAAGGGATTCTGAGAGAAAGAGATTTGAAGACTTTGGGCTACATGCTAGGTTAGTGTTTCTCAAGGTCTTCTTCAGCTAACTTCTTCATAAACATCTAGATTTCTTTTTAAAAAGTTAATTTCCCCAGTCCAAGGTCAACTGGATCAGAATCACTAGATGGGGCCTATAAATCTGAATTTTAATTAAGCTCTGCTGGGGAATCTCTTGCATAATAAAGTATGATGATTTATACTATGATTTATACTATAAACATACTATCCAACATATGTAAACTAATCTAACAGCAATCACAACTCATTGTGAGTACTCTTCACTCAATATCCCTACTCTGTAACCCCACTTCTTTTCCATAGGTAAATGGTAAATGTTATCTCATCATAGATGGAATACGAAAAACTTAGTTTAAAAGAGCTAGATTCTGGTCCTTCCCCTTCACTCATGTATACTGTAGGTGTACCTGCATATTGGGTCACTGTGTTCACATATACTTTCAAAAGGAGACATAATCTTGAATAAAAAGGGGAAGATTCGAGATAATCTGGCAATCACATTTTAGAATGATGATTTTACTTTGGATATCTTGACCAAATTATTGATATTGCCTTAGGGGGCAAACCCAGTCACTCAGAGTGAGAATATCTGAGGTTTTCTTTTTGATTTTTTTTATTGTGGCGTGATAAAACAAAATTTCCCATTTTAACTTTTTTAAGGATACCGTTCTGCGGCATTAAGTACATTCACATTGTCGTACCTCCATCACTACCATCCATTACCAGAATATTTTCATCTTCCCGAACTGAAACCCTACACTCATTGAACATTAGCTCCCATTATGGCTTCTCCCAGGCCCTGGCAACCATTCTGAATTTCTTTTGTCTACTATTCAATGTGCAGGGAAATTGTGGCAGATGGTAACTGGGATGAATCTACAAGAGAACACCTACATCAAAGTGATAGATATGAAGACCACTCTGCCATAGTAGATACATATTTTGGTTAAGTTCAGTTCGGTCACTCAGTTGTGTCTGACTCTTTGTGACTCCATGGACTGCAGCACACCAGACTTCCCTATCCATCATCATCTCCTGGAACTTGCGCAAACTCATGTCCCTCGTGCCAGTGATGCCATCCAATCATCTCATCCTGTCGTCCCCTTCTCTTCTCACCTTCAATCTTTCCCAGCATCAGGGTCTTTTCCAATGAGTCAGTTCTTTGCATCAAGGTGGCCGAAGTACTGGCATTTCAGCTTCAGCATCAATTCTTCAAATGAATATTCAGGACTGATTCACTTTAGGATGAACTGTTTGGATCTCCTTGTAGTCCAAGGGACTCTCAAGAGTCTTCTCCAACACCACAGTTCAAAAGCATCAATTCTTCGGTGCTCAGCTTTCTTTATAGTCCAATTCTCACATTCATACATGACTACTGGAAAAACCATAGCTTTGGCTAGACAGACCTTTGTTGGCAAAGTAATGTCTGTGCTTTTTAATATGCTGTCTAGGTTGGTCATAGCTTTTCTTCCAAGGAGCAAACATGTTTTAATTTCATGGCTGCAGTCACCATATTTACAACTTATTAGAAGTGAAGAAGAGTTTAATAAAAATCCTGTTACACATGCTAGGCAGAAGCTCCTAGCATGTGTAACTTGAAGCTCCAGACATTCAACTGTCCAGATGCATTACGGATTTATGTTTTAATGTATCAGTCCATTATATATTTATATTTTGTGCCAGGGATAACTATCCTGTGTTCTGGAGCAAATTCTATAATCACAGTTATAAATGAAATTCAGAATTGACATCAAAGGCTAAATAATTTAATTACCCATCTGAAAATTGGATCCAGCCATGGAGCACTCACTATCCACAGAAACAGAACATTTCTCTGTGGAGTACTAAGATTGTTTAAAAAGTTTTTAACGTATTCCACAGGGACTTCCCTGGTAGTCCACTGGTTAAGACTCCACATGCCTGATGCAGGTGGTCCAGGTTTGATCCCTCATCACGGAACTAGATGCTACAAGCTACAACCAAGAGTTCAGATGCTGCAACTAAAGATCCTGCAAGGCACAACTAAAAAAAAAAAAAAAAAAAAGATCCCATTTGCTACAACTAAGACCAGGCATAGCCAAATACAGATAAAAACACATAAATATTTTTTATAAAGTTACGTCACACAAAAATCTGGCCTCTGTAACTTCAAAACATCGGTCCTGATTTCGGCTCTGAGGAAATAGTGAGGACAACTATCAGTCTTCCCTTGTCTCCTTTCTCTAGGCTAAACATCACCAACTCTATCAGATATTCACCATGACTTTAATTCCTCCTGAACTCTCCTCCCATTTCTGGTATAAACTCCTTTAATTTGCCTGAGTCTCTTTTCCCTAGGAGATTCTGTATCAAGAGGTGTAGGTGATTCTCAGGATCAGTGGAGTAAGCCTATTAGAGAATGTTTGACCAGCTAGATTACAGACAAACCAACACTTTCTATATTCAGAATATCGTAATTATGCCCAAGACCATTTTCCTCTTTTTAGAAGGCAGGAGGACAAGGGGGCGACAGAGGATGAGATGGCTGGATGGCATCACCGACTCGATGGGCATGAGTCTGAGTGAACTCCTGGAGTTGGTGACGGACAGGGAGGCCTGGTGTGCTGCAATTCGTGGGGTCACAAAGAGTAGACAGGACTGAGCGACTGAACTGAGTTGAACTGAACACAAGACAAATTCATATTTTTATTATTAAAATCTATAAAAATAATATTTATATCTTTCCCTAGATATTCTTTCACAGATGTTCCTATTTAAAAAAAAAAAATCAAAGATTAGGCTTGTGCATTATCACTAAACTTAACTTTGTTGACTGTAGCCACTGTCCCAAGATAATATCTTTTTGAACTCAGATGCTACTGTATATTTTCAATTTCTTATAGCATAAAATATACCATTTGAAAATTTGATAATCATGCATTTAATACTCTGATCTAAGTAGCTGGCAAAATCTGTCAGCAGGACAAAGCCACAGAGAGAATCTATTGACACTTTGTAAAAACTTTTTTCAAACTAATAGAGATACTATAATTTACATACTTAAGATGTAATCAGTCAGATTTTGTTTTTCTATTTTATCTGTAAATAATTATAGACAATTTGACAAATGTCTTGCTGGGGCTATTTTATATCTCTGGGTTTTATTTACCCCCAGCAATTTAATGAAAATTTAAAGTGTATCACTTCTCAGAAACAGGGTATTTGTGAGATAAGGTCAATTGGATGCTTCAAGTGTCTTAGAGGAGAAAGGACTATATGTCTACGATTATTAAGAATAACAAAATAATTTACTCTGGAGAGTCCTATTAATCTTTCTGTAACCATTATCATTTACTGGGGAAGTGACTACGCTGGACAAGGAGACTAAGTTACTACAACTCTGAAACACTGTGATGAAAAGATATTGAACTTAAGAGGTGTGTGTGTCTGTATGTGTGTGTGCACCTGTGTGTTAAAATCAAAGACATTCCATTTTCTTGTTAAAAAAAAAGACAGTAGGGAGCATCACTAACTTCATTTTCCCATTCATCTTTTACTTATCCTTTATACACACTTAGATCAATTATTGCTAGTATGTCTTCACGAAGGAGAAAAACCAGACACTTTGAGACAAGGACCTGATTTTCAAACTCAAGTGAACCATCTAGTTATAAGACTGGGAAAGCAGGCCTTAGAGCAGAGAGCCCAACAGACCCTTTAGCTACTGGAGTGTGCTCTAGATTTGAAGGTCGAAGTTCTTAAGTATTTTTCCTGGTCCACTTAACTGCATCATCTAAACTTGATAAAAAGGACCTTACAACGGCAGTCATTTTCTTGAGAATATTAGGAAGTGCTGGAAAGCAACCGAGAATCCTAGGAAGGCCAGCACTTAATGGGCTGGGCTATCATAAATACTATTCATTTGTTAGGGGTGGTGGGGAGTGCTCTGCTGAACAGAATCTGAATCAATTACAAACAAACTCTCGCCTTCCAGGTCCAGGAGCCCAGAAACCCCTTCACACCAGAGTAAGGATGCCAGGGAAAATCAATAAGCTATTGAACTGGGTTCTCTTGGGGAGAACACAGTGTATTTTGTAATTTCAAAATAGCTCTTTTATTAGAGAGCTGAAGAGGGTATAGAAGACATTACATTTATATGAAATATAAGCCAAGCAAGGTTCAGATCTGTTTTAAAATTAATAGAGCTTCAATCTTTTTTATTTTGCCAATAGATTGAGTTGTGATGCCTGCTAACTCTGTCTTCATTCTGATTTAGTAAGCATTTATTAAGAACAGTTTTATATTTCTCTAACTGCATCACCAAAGCCTCTCTCTGTCCCCTGGACATTAAATTAAATATAAAATGGATTGCAGCAAAGCTAAATAAATAGATCCTTAATATTTTCAAGCAACACATACACACATGTATAAAATAAAATAAATGTTATAGTGTTGGACGTTGGGAGTAGAGAAAAGATGGTTCACATGTAGGTTTAGTTATCAAAATCCACAGCATATAGGCTGACAGCTTTTGAAATACATAAACTGTTTCTCTCTCTCCTGTTTCCATAGCAACAGAGTGCACAAAGCCTTCGTTTTTGCACATAGAGAGAAAAAAAAATTGGGAATGGAGTCTGGAATTGTCTGAAACAAAAGAAAAATGTAGAAAATGGAAAATTAAGCATCTATGGTCCCAAGACCTTCATACTTGCTCATGCCCCCTTCACGTTTGGTTTGTTATTTTAAATATGTATTTGAATACATGTTAGCATAGCTTTGAAGAGCTGGGTCAGGACCTAAATGATTAGAGCACCACATCTCCCCTCTGCAAGTGGGAAGTCATTTCTGTCTTTGTTTTGGTCAATTTCATTATGACTCCCTCCTACAAGGCATTCTCACCAGAGTTTTGTTGACCAGCTTTTGTCTGTTCACCACACTTCAGATTAAGATCTATTTTCCTTTCTCCAGGGGATCTTCCCAGGGATCGAACCCAGGTCTTCCACATTACAGGCAGATTATTTAGCAGCTGAGCCACAAGGGAAGCCTGAGAATACTGGAGTGGGTAGCCTATTCCTTCTCCAGGGAATCTTCCCGACCCAGGAATTCAACCAGGGTCTCCTGAATTGCAGGTGGATTCTTGACCAACTGAGCTATGAGGGAAACTGAGCTGTAAGGGAAACCTGAACTGAAGGAGTAAATAGAAAATAGATCTTAATCTGAAGTGTTGTGAACAGACAAAGATCTATTTTCTATTTACTCCTTCAGTTCATTCACTTTAAAGGGTCAATGACTATGCCCCAAAATTCAACAAATAATGGGATATGTGACACAGCATTTAAAGAAGAGTGTCATAAAGCAAGGCATGGAGCCCAGCAAGCAGCCAAAACCTAAGGGCCCCCTCACTGGGGACATTGCTGATAGGCAAGGGTTTAAGGGGCTGCATCACCCTGAATGAGTGTATCTTACTTACTGCCCCATAATCTGCATATACCAGTTTTAAGGCTCCTTCATATCCATTCATAACCACATTTTCTGAGTTTGCCTTAGATTTCATTTCCCACAGGGTGGTATCTTGGGGATGTATACACAAAAAAGATTAACATACAGCCAATAAAATAAATATTTTACCAAAGTCTCCTTCCTTCAGTTACAAGGAAAAAAGTTCAATAAGGAATATCAGTGTTTTAAAAAATAAACCAGAACTTGTTTTTTTTTT